>OMMV01219734.1:0-11436 GCA_900302635.1 Chatrabus melanurus | reverse complement strand
GCCTTGGCAATTCCAGAAACCCACCTACATATGTGTGCCAAATTTGATGGACATCAGAGTCAGGGGGGTGGGGCGGAATCAAAATTTTGACCTTTGATCCCAATGACCTTGAGCTTTTCCAAAACAAGAGGGCAATTTTGAGATTGACCATCCACACACCAAGTTTGGTGGAAATTGGATCAAGGACCTGGGCGGAACACTGGACCAAACAGACAGACAAACATTGCTCATGTTACAGTATGATGATGTAATTCTGACCATTAACCCGCTCATATTTGTAAATTAATGAAAATTTTAAATTAACAGGTAATTATGTTTTAATGATTAATTTAATCTGATGTCATCAGATGCTGCTACAGTGTACCGCTCTACAAAGTGAGGACAAAAACGGTGATGTTTCTCTAAAAACCAACAGTTATTTATTGTTATTTTTTGATTGATTGATTCATTCTCTATACCCACTTACTCCAATTAAGGGTCACAGGGGGGGTGCTAGAGCCTATCCCAGCGGTCATTGGGCGAGAGGGGGGTACACCCTGGACAGGCAGCCAGTCCATCGCAGTTGTCCTTCTTCTCATTATTATTGCGAGGCAATTAGCACCCGTGAGCAGTAAGTTTTAAGGGCGGAGCATTTGGAAAAGTGTGGATATTGAAAGCGTGGACCTTGACTGATGGAATTGTTGGTGATTGGGGCGGAGAGACCATCCAAAAATTACGTGCGCATGGGTGGAGGCTGGGGAGTCAGTAATTTGTGGGGAAGTGTGTGCCTGTGGATTTTTGCATACATATAGGGAGGGGGTGGAAATTTTTGTTGTTGTTTTTTGTTTTTGTTTTTTTTGGCATCTTTACTTTAAGGATCCCTCCATTGATCCAAGGTGAACTGAAGGAGTGTGGTCTCATAAATGTCATCAGTATGTATGAGGTATGAGATCGCTTCGTGCTGGAGAAATCAGTTGTCAAATCAAATCACGATGGAAATATCAACGGTTGTAACAGTGTGTACAGTGGTAGTGTCCGTAATTCACCTTTCTGAAGGGAACATGAAAAGCTATAGTTATAGAAATGCATCAAGGATGAAAGTTACCTGAAATCTTTAGAAGATTTCTGGGTAAACGGCATTGTCAGTGTAGGTATCATCCTTTTCTGGGAATTTCCCATTTAAAGTTAAAATTCAAATGTTTTTCTTTCATACCAAGTTTCATTGATTATTATTATTATTATTAGTTGTTATTTATTGATCTAATCTTGTTTTTTTTGTTGTCTCCACTTTAACCGTTGCAGCTCTTTTCCATTATATACCTTAAAATATCTGCTGCAATAGAAAATAAGATTTAACTCTTTATCGGGTCGAATGTGGCTCAGGTGGAAAAAAAATGGGTTTGTACTTTTGGTAATTTGATTGTCTGTCAAAGTGCTCTTGAGCAACACACTTACTGATGAGCCTGGAAGCCCCTAAGGTCAGTGTGTGGATGGATCAGTTATGGACACTTAAGGACTTAAACATATGAGGTTTCGGTGAAGATTTCTTTGCTTTTTATTCGTTGACAGTCACCTTGGTGGGCGGCACACGTTGCCTCGCCAGTCGTGCTGCAGGGCCTGGATCCCTACTGCATGAAAGGTTTGGCTCTGCTTGGTGGATATAATGTCATTATCATCTCAAAATTATGTTTCTTTATGTTTGGGAACAGACTGAAGCCCGTTGGTGTCAAATCAGCAGTGCATTGTGGGTGATGAATGAGTTTGCAGCCACATGACAGTGACTGAGTTAATTAGCTTCGAGATAGCAGTCGATGGGGAGGAAACGAGTGAGGTCCATAAGTATTTGGACAGTGATACACTCTTTGTAATATTTTTACTCTGTACACCGCCAAAGTGGAGTTGAAATGAAACAATCAAGATGTGCTTGTAGTGTCGACTTTCAGCTTTAATTCAAAGGGTTTAACAACCATATAGAAAATACAGACATTTTTATAGTGTCCTTTCAATTTCAGAGGCCAAAAGTAATTGGACAAACTAAATATAAGGATTATTGCTCGTATAACTCATCACTTTTACAGCCAGTTTTCTTTAGACTAGTCAGAGGATGTGTACAGAGATAAAATTGCAAAAACGGTGTCACTGTCCAACTAATTATGGTCCTGACTGTATGCAGGACAGATGGTTTGGTGTCCGCTGCCCTATTGTACCAAACAGGCTGGCGTGGCTGTACGTGGGAGCGAAAGGTGCTGTTCACATTCTCACAACACTGGTCCTATTAAAACATTCTTAGCAATCAGGTCTCTTTGACAGGAGCTTAGTTTTGTGAGTAATACTTTTTTGAAAAATGAGTTTGGGAAGTCAATCCGTAAGTGTGAAATGTGCAGCCACACTGAAGATTAAAAATCCACCACACACTGAAAATACCAACAAAAAAAATCCTGACATTCTACTTTTTAACTGTTGGGGCACAGCCACTGAGGAAATATGGCCAGCTGCAGTAGGTTCATTTTTTTCCTAATATATCGGTTAATAACGAAGTTAGCTCCAGTTAGTTTGTTAACCACAGATATCACACAAGATCCCTACAGAAGTTCCTCGGCTTTGGAAAAGCCTAGGGATTTGCCTTATGTAATGCAGTGACTCAAAAACAATAAATGCTATCGTCTTGTACATCTCCAACTTAAAAGGCCATAAAATGAGCTTAAACTGGTTAAAATTTTGGTGAACTTTGATGCACCAGATCAATCCAAAAAGCAACTTTGTTTAGCTTGAATAATACTAGACCATAAGCCCATGCTGACGCACGGCCTCTTGACCAAGTTTGATAGTTTGAGCTCACGTGATACGTCCCTGGGATGGACAACATGTAGGCCTTTAAGATGATCAGCGAGTCCTGATGCAAAACTACGCCCCAGCAGGTAAACATCTGAAATCACGCCTTCCTCTGCCTTCGAAAGACTCCAACCATCATCCTGTATAGTTGGTTGGAGTCTTTCGAAGCTGTGTGTTGATGAATGGAGCGTGGATGGCCTGATTTTGTGGGGGATATTGATGGATTTCATAGCAATCAATGCGGAGAGGTGAAGTATGCGTGTGTGCCAATCGGCAGAAATGAAATGAAATATGTAATTAAGTAATTACTGGGTTGTTAATCACAGCTAAAAATGTCCTCTGACACATCACATGTATGTCAGCTATCAGTCTGTGCAGTTATAGAACCGTAGGTATTTCCATGGCGAAACGTATAGTGGCAGAGAGAATCCTGGTTCCTTCCTTTAGTAGTATAGATACCATATACCTGTTTGCCATCTTCTGGATATGTCTGGAATTATTGCAGGGAGTAATCTTATCATCACATGCATGATGGAAATTAGGAGCAGCTGTGGTTGAAGTTACATGGAGCTTGTCTGCCACCTGCTGGACATGTCTGGAATTGTTGCAGGGAATAATCTTTCACATTCATGATGGAAATTAGGAGCAGCTTATCATACAATGAGGTCACCGCTGTTTCTTTAATAATATCACCAATAATACATGTAAGTACATGCAGTTTTTAGTTAATTTAGAGCTCTACTGCCTCATTCCTATTGATATCCATGTATTTCCTTTTCAGCAATTTGTGATAAACAAGATTTATCCAATACAACACAATTTGTGAAAGCACATTATTCAGGTTTGACCATTTTCTTGAATATTCACAACCTCCACCTTTCAGTCTTGCATAAAAGGATAAATTCATTGTGAACAGAAAACAAATAATCCAGTTTGTCATCTGAAGAGTTGAAACAAAAGCATCAGTTTCCACTGATCTGGTGTCATTCCTGCTTCGTTAGGTTCAAAACCTTTCATCCAAACTTTTAAAAACAATGAAACCAAAAATAATTTTCAAACACTAAGATTTTTGTGAGGCGTTGGCCTTGAGTGGGAAAACAGACTGATGCCACAATATGTACCTGAAACATAATGTCTGTGCAGAAGAGCATGTTCTATTTGTGGCCATTATGGCTGCCCTTGAAGCCGCCGTTGTTCGGTCTGTAAAACAAACAAAAAAAATGTCCCTTTCCAATTCCATTTGCTCTAATCTCAAAATTTACTTCCAGCTCAGTCTTTTGAAAAGGAACACAAATGAGTTTCCAAACATCAGCCATAAAATAAAAGGAAATTTCGAGGAGCTGTCACAAAAACAGGATGGTTTTAAAAATGAGCTACTTTAATGTATCACAGCGTCTACGTTCTGATGTATGGGTCATGATCCTTTTCCATTAAGTGTTACGTGCCCCGGCATGACCGCCTCAGGCTCTTAAAAAGCAGCAGCCTCCTGCGCCCAAGGGAGATTTTCAATCTTAGGTTATGTCCCCTCAATTTTCACAACACAGTGGAGATTAGGGGAAAACACGATGGGATTTGGAACATGCCTCACAACAGGTATAAGGATGGAAGTGTTCGATTTTCTTTAACCAAACTGAACTCTGGGTGCATTATCTACCTCAGATGGAGTTGGAGTTCTTATTTTTTTTTGATGGATAAAATGCATTTCTTTGGGAGTTTTGGTTCAAATTTAAGAGGTCAGAACATTTTATGTGAACATATGTCACATTCACTGCCTGAATTTAACAGCAATCGAAAAGCAAAGTCTGAATAAAAAAATGTTCAGGGACATGGCAAATGGTTTGTTTTACATAAGATAGGTAATAGTACCTGTGGGCATAAAGACAGTAAGAGCTACGGCAATCTGACATTTGACCCCAATGACCTTCACCCAAATGATTGACCTCTGGCTGATGTTTGCAGCGCAATTCTGGAATCCACCAAAGTGTGTGCCACACTTGGTCCAAGTCGGGCTGAAAGTCAAATTCCTTGAACCTTTGCCAAAATGAATTCTTTAAGGGCAATTTCAGGGTCAACCTCCACTGACATATCAAGTTTGGTAGAATTCAACAAAAGGACCTGGGAGGAGTAGGTCAACAAACAGGCAGACATGACCTTGACCCTAATGATTGACCTTGCTGGGCAATTCCAGAACCCACCTCCATATGTGTGCCAAGCTTGGTGCAAATTGGAGTAAAAACATTTTGACCTTTGACCCCAATGATCTTGACCCTAATGTTTGACCTTTGGTACATTTTATCTCACCTGGGGAATTTCCAAGTTTGCCAAGTTTTGTGGACATCGAGTGAAAAATCTCAATTTTGATTACTTTGACCCCAGTGGCCTTGACCTTTGCCAAAACAAACCCTTTAAGGGCAATTCTGGGCTCAACATTCATCCCACATGCCAAGTTTGGTGGACCTGCCATAGGACCTGGGAGGAACAGGGGAACAAACACACAAACATTGCTCAAATTATAGTATGATTATTTAAAATGTTCATCAGATTGGTTTCTTATTTTAACTCTGTTCAAGTGTTAGCTGAGGATAAAAGTTTCTTTTTGGCAGCCTTTGCATATCCCAGTATTATGGACAAAATAAATTGGCAGCAATAGTCTGGCCATTTGGGATGAGAGGATGTGAAAGTAATAGCATGTTTAATTCTTAATCAACTCAGAAGGCCCACTTCAGGAACGAACGCTGCATGAGGGATAGATAAAACACTCAGAGGGAATGATCGGGCAGCTGAAAGGTGGAGTGATGGGTTTAATACCTTAAAAGGAGTATATGCATTAACCCCCCCCACATGCAGCCACACAGGGCTCCGGTGGACAGTCCAAATCGCATAGTGCAAGTGCATTTTGGGAGTGTCCAACTCCACTTTGCTATTGACAGGGTGCATAATCTGAGGGCAGAGTAGGGCACAAAGGGGTTGTGTTTAGTCACTAAATTAGTCATGGCCGTGTTTTCGGCATGACTTGAAATAAACCAATCAGATTGTCATCTGTCATTCCCTTTAAAGACACGATCGCACCAGCATCTGGAGCATCGCTACTTAGATGGCAAACTCAGAGGTGAGAGGTTTTCTGGCGAGAAAACGAATCTGTGCACAAAGTGCCAAGGCTCGCGAGTCGATCATTTACAGGAGCAGCCACCAAAGCTCCCTGAGGTGAAGCATTTGAACGCCTCGTCTTCTCCTCTTCTTCCAACCATCTGATCTCCTCCAGGGAGATCACCACCAGCCCACCCAGGGAGGAAGGAAAACCACCGTAAAAACATGGTACAAACCAGAGTGATTAAATTCTTTATTTTTCCACAAGTTTTTACTTTTTTTTTCACCCTGGCGGGAGAAACATAGAAATGCTGTCCGTCCGTCCGTGCGTGCGTCTGTCCAGGTGAAACGCAGTACTCACAATAACTCTTGATAGGTTGAGTGCACGACCACCAAATTTTTACCACAGATGCATCCCATGGAGGTCTTGGATGAGTTAGATGATGAATGACCGTGACCTACTTTCCAAGGTCACAGAGCAAAAACCCCCCAAAAAATAACAGTACTTGCAATAACTTTCCAAACATTCAGTGCACGGCCACCAAATTTGTACCACAGATGCATCCCATGCAGGTCTTGGATGAGTTCAATGATGAGTGACCTTGACCTACTTTGCGAGGTTACAGAGCAAAAAAAACCAAAACAATAAAAAACAAAAATAACAGTACTCGCAATAACTTTCCAAACCTTCAGTGCACGGCCACCAAATTTGTACCACAGATGCATCCCATGGAGGTCTTGGATGAGTTAGATGATGAATGACCGTGACCTACTTTCCAAGGTCACAGAGCAAAAACCCCCCAAAAAATAACAGTACTTGCAATAACTTTCCAAACATTCAGTGCACGGCCACCAAATTTGTACCACAGATGCATCCCATGGAGGTCTTGGATGAGTTAGATGATGAATGACCGTGACCTACTTTGCAAGGTCACTGAGCAAAAAACCCAAAAATGACAGTACTACAGATGATACTCGCAAAAACTTTCCATACACGCAGTACACGGCCACCGTGCGACGGGGGACCCAAGGCCTTCAGATGAGTGCATGTACACTTGCTACTTATACAATGTGGGCGCTGAAGATGACAGATATGTTATTTGTAAAGTAGCAGTGATACTCGCGCTGTGGTTTAAGATAGGGCCCGGACAGTTCCTCAAACGGATGCCGTCCTTGTCTTTGCTTTTCTCATCTCAAACTCACCCACTTCATATGAGTGTCCCACTTTCTGTGAGAAACCAACAAACCGGCTGGCTCCTCCACACGACACGAGCTGCCAAGGTCGTCTGCGTGGCACGTACACAGCGCTGTCGCAACAAACGCACGATGAATTCCTCTGTGCCCCCGATATGAGCTTCATCGGGGAACTAATGGGTTTTAAGCCTTTCTCTTATCTGTGACTTTGTGGAACTTCCTGTTTTGAAACTTCCTTGCTCTTTGAATCACTCGGGCTTTTAGAGTGGGGCTTGGCAAAGTGCCCTGAAAACTTTTTAGTGCGAATTACTTGATGTGTTCTTTCATCAGTGGCTCAGTTTCATACTCATCACAATGGACAGAAGTTTTTATTGGAGGAATTTTTTTATTTAATCAAAATGTCCAAAGAGGCGTTTCAAACTCGTCTTAAACACCTCAGTCGAACTCGAGTGCCTAATCTCAGCTGGTAGACTTGTCCACAGCAGCCTTACATGATAGAATAAAGCTGGACCACCTGCTGCTTGCTCATGAAACTTGGGGACACACGGCAGACCAGCCCCCTTGTGATCAAAGGGTACGTGCCGGCATGTATGGCTTCACCAATTCAGTGATTTAAGGCGGGTGCACAGCCATCCAGTATCTTATAAGTTAGCCGTAGAACTTTAAAACCCGACCTCATCTGAGCAGGCAGTCAGTGAAGGGAAGCCAACGCTGAGGCGATATGATCAAACTTCTGATTTCCAATCAGAACTGGAGCAGCTACCATCTGCAGACTTTTCAAACTTCTAAGAGGCAACCCCCACCCCAAAAAAAGAAGAAGCATTACAGTAGTCAATTCTGGATGTGGCAAAAGCAAGAACCATCTCAGCATCAGATGTCGAGAACAATGGTCGTATCTTTTACTTTAAACCCGATTACTGATTTATATCAGTGAATTGTTACACCCCTACTGTCTTGAAATATTATTAAGAAATACAAACAGTATGGTACTGTATGGTAAATCTGTCTGGAGTAGGCAGTTCTCAAAAACTGAGTGACTGTGCAAGAAGGAGACGAGTGAGGGAAGCCACCAAGACATTCATAACCACGCTGAAGGAGTCACATTCTTCTCTGGTTGTAATGTAAGTTCTTCTCCCAATTTCAACTCAGGGTCGCCACAGCATATCCAGTATGGATCTGCATGTTGATTTGGCACAGGTTTTACGCCGGATGCCCTTCCTGACGGAACTGCATTCTTCTTCTCTGGCTGTGATTGGAGAAATTGGGAATAGTGCAGCTTTTGTCTGTTGCGTCGCCAGTCACAGCATCACAGTGTAGTAGTGGGACAGAGAAGGACTTCCATACAAAGAAATAGATCAAATCAATGCTTGAGTCTCCCATGTGCCTTCTGGCAAACTGCAGCTGAGCTTTCAAGTCTTCTTTTTAAGAATATTCTTCTCTCTGCCACTCCAACATTATTTTGTGCAACTGGGGGAGTTGTAGACGCTCATCTGCTTCATGCTACGGAATCCGGAGATAAGCCCCCGGCACTAACGGGCCTCAGAGCCTATATAGGACATAATGCTTATTTTATGGACAGTTCATTGGACTTGCATGACTTTTGACAGCATTTGGGAGTTTATTGAAGCGTTTCTTGTTGGCAAACGGTTTGTACACTGTCAACAATAAACTAATGTGTCTCAAAGAGATGCTAATGGTGAGGAGGCTTTGTATGGCAGGAAATGGAGACTCATTTATAATTAATTTCGATGTAGATACTTTTTAATTGCATTAGGAAACACTTTAGGTATTAGTGCATCTCAGTGAAATATCTTGGTGCCGCAAACCTGACAAAGTGAGTGTTGTGCAGCAGCTGGAGATCAGTGGAAATGAATATGATTTTGATACATTTCGCCTGTGAAACAGTAATATTCCCAAAACAATGAGTCATACATTGCAGTATAACTTATCTTATAATAGACAGAAAACAATCTTTCACTATTTGCATAGTTTAGTTTCTTGGTTGCAAAGGAGATATCATAGCTTTACATCTTTAAGACAAAAGTCTAAAATGACACAATTCTGAACGAGACACAGTAAAATCGATCTCGTTTTCTCAGTGTACAGTTTAGCCCTTATATATCATTCCAGTCCAAATTGTGTTTGTGTCTGTAACAGGTCTGACCATGAAGCTGATGGATGAGGTCGCCGGCATTGTGGCAGCTCGACACTGCAACACCAACATAGTCACTGCCTCCGTGGACGCCATCAACTTCCATCGCAAGATCAAGAAAGGTGAGGACGGAGGAATGAACAAGAGCTGAGCTCCTAATCAGTGAAACTTAAAAATACCCACAGGTCTGAAGGAAACGCTCGAAAACATAGTGCAGTGATTTTACTTTTTATGACGCTCTGTACAATCAAATAAGCTGCTTTATGTTTGCTTTTGTTTCTTAGCCCGTAATGATTTGGCATTTCTAAAAGCCCAATTCCAAAATAATGTGAAAAGCAGGAGCGGCCTGTAAATCACCTCAGACAGTGCTGTGTTAATTCATGTTAACGTTAACTGTTGCCTATGTGTAGCCGTTGTGTTTTGTACTGTAGGATTACTGCTACAAAAACAAGATGTAATTTGACCATTTTCAATTGCAAAGCTTTTTCTGTATCTTATTCCCTTGCTGTGTACCTGAGACATGATTATCCCGTGTGGATGTACATTAGAATCAACTGGGTTCTAGGGCCCTATCTTGACGATCTATAGTGCATAGTCTAAAGTGCATAATGCAGGTGCATTTGGGGTGTGTCCAACTCCACTTTCCTATTTTCACACTGTGTAATCTGAGTGCAAAATAAGGTGCAGGGTTTAAAAAAGACAACAAACGGTTGTATTTAATCTATTAATTAATCATGGGTTCTGTTTTGGGCGTAACATGAAATAAACCAATCAGATGGCTGTGCTCGCATAAATGATCAGCTTGCATGCTTTGAAGATTTATGTGTTTCCTCACCAGAATACCTCTTATTTTAGTTTAATCTAAAGATCATCTAAATAGCAACGCACCAAGGTCAATCACACACGGTTCTTAAATCCAATGACTGATGACGATCTGATTGTTTTAATTCATGTTATGCCCAAAACACACCCATTGTTGATTAAGAGACCAAATATAATCCCTTTGTGTCCTTCACTATATTTTGCACTCAGGTTACACACCGTGTAAAAAGCTACGTAAAGTTAGACACACTGCACATGTACTTGTGCTATGTGCTTTAGAAAGTGCGCCACAGATCGTCAAGATAGGGCCCAAAGCATAGCGCTAAAAAGTGTTGTACGTCTCGTACTTTGTACGGACGCCGATCGTGACCCGTTCGTCATAAATGCGGCTGATTCTTGCGCTCGGCAGCCAATTTCGCAGCGCGATGATCAGACAGCAGCCTATTGTTGTATCAAAACACAAGAATGGCCCGTGTTCGCTGGCTACAGGGATGTGATTTGTCCGTGGAATCACGAATTCCTGCGGTTACAGGTCTCCACGATGCTGATCACACGGGGGACTATTCACAGTCACACAGGAATTCACCTCTGACTTGCCCGATGTGGTAAGTCAATTTTCAGGCCCATTTCGAACGAAATCTGGTCAAAAATCAACATATTTTAGTGACATTCGTGGGGCTGCAGAGGTGTTTTTTTTTTTTGATTGATCGATTTAGGATAAATGAAACCCGATTCACTAAATCCATGTGCGTCTCCTGTTGCAGTGTGCAGGACTCACTGCGCTCTGATTACACAGCACAGCGCATGATTACAAAGAACATTAACACACTGCTTCGCATTAAATACGCAACAAGTCTAATTATTAATGTAGAACATCAACAGTCCGTTTCAGTCTCGCTGTTTCGGTGCTGATGCGCACCCACGGTGAAAGCTAAAAAAAAAAAAAAAACTGCCCTCCCCTTTCCTTCAAATATACACCAGGTGTGTTTCTGATATATGGCGTATGTGATGTAAACTTCTTACCACAGCGCTTTCCACATAAATAGAGTTTTTCCGTGTGTTTTCTTCCTGCTTGCAGAGACTGTGCAGGTGCGTAGCCAGAGGGGCGAGGGGTGGGAATGGCCCCCCTAACCCCCTCAGAATAAAGATCCACTTTTGAAGACCTTTTACTTTTTTTTTGCACATAATAACAATACTGTTAATAATGATAATGATAATGATAATAATAATTATTATTATTTTTATAATAAAAATAATGAAAATATTTTTATTTTTGTAAGCCATTTATACAGTTTTTGGCCTCCTTAAATATTTATATTTATATATTTCCCAAGTTTGTGTATAAACCTTTTTTCAGGAGGTCACTGACT
>OMMV01219730.1:0-11260 GCA_900302635.1 Chatrabus melanurus | reverse complement strand
CAGCATGGCCATGTGATTACAATCAACGGCGTTCCACCTGGAAGTGAAATTATTCCACACGTTGTAATGTCACGCGTGCACGCGCACATTTATTCAGCATGAATTTCCACCTCCCTGAAGAATAAATAAGTCTCGCTGTCAGCGCCGGCCGACCCGATGGACAGTAATGTGGACTTTATTTGTTAATTACACGTTTTTTACATGGAATGTACAAACGGTGTAACTTCAAGAGCAGCAGTTATGACGTGTGGAATGGATTTTTAGGACATGCCCTAAATCCAAGCGACACTTGTGTGCCACTCTGCGACACTCTGCGCCGCCCTGCCACGCCCGCGAAGGGTGTGGGACTCCCCGTGGATGCGCCGTGATTTCTCGGTGACTCCCACGGGAATGCGATCGCATGTGTGTCACAGCTCAGTGTGATAGGCCCCTAAGGAAGGAGAAAAGGACTTGTACCAATTGGCCAGACAGGGGGACCGAGCTGCAAAAGATGTGCAGCAGATTAGGGTGATAAAGGATGCAGATGGAAATGTGCTGACAAGTGGGGAGAGTGTGTTTAGAAGGTGGAGGGAGTATTTTGAGGAACTGATGAATGAAGAAAATGAGAGCAAGAGAAGGCTGGATGATGTGAAGAGAGTGAATTAGGATGTGCAATGGATTAGTGAGGATGGAATGAGGGCAGCTATGAAGAGGGCGAAGAGTGGAAAGGCAGTTGGTCCAGATGTAATACAAGTTGAGGCATGGAAATGTTTAGGAGAGATGGCAGTGGATTTTCTTAACCAGATTGTTTAATAAAATCTTGGAAAGTGAGAGGATGCTTGAGGAGTGGAGAAGTGTACTGGTTCCAAGGGTGATGTGCAGGTCTGCAGTAACTACAGAGGCATAAAGTTGGTCAGCCACAGCATGAAGTTATAGAAAAAATAGTGGAAGCTAGCCTGGGAAAAGAAGTGAAGATATGCAAGCAGCAATATGGCTTTATGGCTTTCATGCCAAGAAAGCGCACTACAGATGCTATGTTTTGCTGAGAATGCTGATGGAGAAATATGGAGGCGTTGCATGGTGTGTTTGTGGATTTAGAAAAAAAGCTTATGACAGGGGCCAAGAGAAGAGTTGGGGTATTGTATGAGAAAGTCTGGAGTGCCAGAGAAGTATGTGAGGGTGGTGCAGGATATGTACAAGGACAGTGTGACAACAGTGAGATTCGCAGTAGGAATGATAGATGCATTCAAGGTGGAGGTGGGATTACATCCAGGAGTGTCTCTCAGCCCTTGCTTGTTTGCAATTGTGATGGACAGGTTGATGGACGAGATCAGACAGGAATCTCCATGGACTATGATGTTTGCAGATGACATTGTGATCTGTCATGAGAGTAGGGAGCAGGTTGAAACTAGCCTGGGGATGTGGAGATCCGCTTTGGAGAGAAGGGGAATGAAAGTCAATAGGAGTAAGATGGAGTACATGTGTGTCAATGAGGGGGAGCACGGTGGAATAGTGAGGTTGCAAGTTGTACAGGTGGTGAAGGTAGATCCTGGTCAACTGTCCAAAGTAAAGGACAGTGTGGTAGAGAGGTGAAGAAGAGCGTACAGTCAGGGTTGAGTGGGAGGAGAAAGCTAGCAGGTGATTTGCAACAGAAAGGTATCTGCAAGATTGAAAAGGAAAGTTTACAAGACTGTAGTGAGACCAGCTATGCTGTACGGTTTAGAGGCAGAGCTGGAGAAAAGGAGGCAGGCAGGAGGCAGAGCTGGAGGTGGCAGAGGTGAAGATGCTGCGATTTTCCTTGGGCGCGAGGAGGATGGACAGGATTAGGAATGAGCATATCAAAGGGACAGCGCAGGTAGGATGGTTTGGAGACGAGGTCGGAGAGGCGAGATTGAGATGGTTTGGACATGTGCAGAGGAGAGACCCAGGGTATATAGGGAGAAGGATGCTGAGGATGGAGCCACCAGGCAGGAGGAGAAGAGGGAGGACAAAGAGGAGGTTTATGGATTTGCTGATGGAGGACATGTAGGGGGTTGGTGTGACAGAAGTAGATGTAATGCAGGGGACAAGGTGAGATGGAGACAGATGATCTGCTATCGGGACCCCTAACAGGAGCAGCTGAAAGAAGAATAAGACATATTCAGCTAACTGAAATTAGCTGAATCTAAAACTAAATGAATATAGTGCTAAGAAAGTATAATGCTAATTGACAAGATTACTCAATCTAAAACTAATGTTGAAAGGAACTGAATTTAAAACAAAATGAATATAAAGCTAATCTAGTCCAAAAGCATTAGTATCAAAAACTGAATTTAAAGTTAAGACAGTATAAAACTAACTGAAACTACAGCTGAATCAAAAACTAACAATATGAACAGAAAGAGAACAGAAAATAAAGATAACTGATTTTAAAATTGAATGTGAAATTAAGAGAATATGAAGTCAACTCAATCACAGTCAGCCCATGAGTATTTGGACATCAACCTAATTGGAGATAAGATGAAACAATCAAAATTGTCGACTGTATTTTTTACTTTCAGCTTTAATTCAAAGGGTTTAACAAAAACATTGCATTTACCATTGAGGAATTACAGCCATTTTAATACAAAGTCCCTCCAATTTCAGATTTCATAAGTAATTGGACAAATTAAATTTTGAGCGTAGCGTTAGTTCTGGCAGGCCACATAGTCAAGTTCAGCCCACATCAGCTGGTAGCTCAGCTGACTTCCGCATACGTTTTCAATTGGTACATTCCTCATGGAGCCACCTATTTAACTGCCTGAGCCAGCAGAGCTGCTTCCTCAACAAGCTGAATCGCAACCCCACCTCCACCCCAGCTCCCCCTGTTTCTTGTCTGTTGTCCAGCTTCGTTGCTTTTGTATTGTCACACTAAATTTTACATCATAGATACATCATACATTTTTTAAAAAATGATGTGAGAAATGTGAATAATAAAAAAGTTTAGCATTTGGAAACAAGTAGAGGCTGTGCCAAATGTGGCCCGCAGGGCGCAAGTTAGTTACCATGATTCAGGCGCTGCACCACAGCTGACTAATTATACTTAAGACAAAACCATCAGGGCAGCAGATCATCAAAGTCTGATACCGTTTTTTAAAAGGACATTTTGGCTTCAACAATGCAGATGTTTGGTGTGAAACAGGAGTTACTGAGGAGTTTTAACAGCACCAATTCACCGTTCATTCTCTCGCATGAACGGTGAGAGAATGTTTTATTCTTATTTATTTATTATCCAAAGCAGCGCTGCTGTCAGCTGACCTCCTGTTAAATACAGCGATTAAAAATTAATAAGCCGATTAAAACCGTGTGATATCACTTCCAAAAAAACAGTTCCTGCACAGAAAATTGTGTGCAAAGGAAAAGCCAGCAGTCAAAGATGCTTTTATTGCACCGAATTGATCGACATCCAAATTAATTAATACTTCAAGTTCTTCAAATCGCCCACTAACGATCTCGCCTGCCTTCAAATGAATGTGAAATTGGCGATTAACTGACTGCCACAGAGAGTTTTTAAGTGGATTTTAATGATGCGACAGCGGACGTTTCCATGCATTTTGATGTGTAATTGACGCATGTCCTCATTTTGCCGGATGGCGAGTCAGGACGCCTGGTGAGGTGGACAAAAACTATGATGTCAGCAGTAAGTGGCCTTTGAAGAGGGGAAAATATTATGATTTTGCTTGAATTTGGGGGGGCCGCTGGCCGCGATGGAGAGGTGGCCCTTGGCGAGGGGCAGTTTTAATTGAAAAGCTGTCTGTGCCAGAAAAAGTGGCCGCAAAATGCGGGTGGCCATTGGCGAGGGGGGCCGTTAGAGATGGGGCCCACTGTATTCCCAAGTCACTAAATATATCTTGGACTTCATTTACAGCAACCATTGTGAAATACAAACAGATGGTAAATCTGTCTGTAGTGGGCAGTTCTAAAAAACTGAGTGAGTGCGCAAGGAGACGAGTGATGGAAGCTGCCAAGACACTCAGACAACTCTAAAGGAGTTACAGGCTTCTGTTGCTGTTGTTCAATTGCTTACACACTGTGAAAATGGAGACGCTGTGCCTATAAAAATGGCTATACAATTCTTAAATGGTTAATGTGATATTTTTGTTTCATCTCTTGTGCACGTTCTGCTGCCTCACAATAGCAATCCAACAGTGGTGCGCCTGACCGCACCTCATTTAAAGACAAACACGTCCATGGGTGCACTATTCAAAGAATGTGAGCACTGGGTATGAAAATCACAACTGCAACGGTTAGAAACTATCACACTTGTGCTGCACTGAGCGCAACTTTGCCCCGTGTGGGAGATAGGGCACTTAATGTTTCGTAAGACAGCATCAGTAGCAGTGCTAGCTTGATTTTGGCTTCAAAATTGCACAGTTCAAGGGAAGGAGTGACTCATCATGATTTACAGCGTTTAATTTGGCATGTAAAATCTGTAAACATTGTTAGGCAAGCTGTTGGCATATAAAGCCTTGTTTTTAACTTCTGTGCTCCTGCAAATCAGCACTGTCTTGAGTGATGGGCGCAAGAGGGTGGATACCCGACCCGGACCCGACGGGACCCAACGGTACCCGACCGGTCGGGCTGGGTTCGGACAAATATTTAGAAATTATACTTGGGTTCGGGTTGGGCTCAGTCACATCAGTCAGCGCGATAGTTATTGGCTGCGCAAGTATTCATCACAGCACGCAGTCACAGCCTGTTGTGACAGTGCGCAGTCACAGCGCACTGTGGGAACAATTGAGAAATTAACTGCGTCGGGCTCGGGTCGGGTTCGGACAGAAAAATGCAGCCCAATCCGAACTCTAATGGGCGCAACTGGTTCCATTTCTGCTCGTTTGTGTAACTTCCACGTTGCCACTAGGGGCAGTGCTACACACATTGTAGAAAAAAAGCCCAGAAGAAAAAGCCAGACATTTTCGGCCTCTTAGCATATCGTAGCATCTTTTCTCTAATATTTATTAAAAAAAAACTATTAACTGCAGGTTTTTTGTACACGTCTTCATTTCTTGATGTGAACATCAAACGTCTCAATTTGATCCGTGATTTTGTTAAGGTAGCAGCAGATATGACACGCTCTTAGAAGTCAAGAGGGGTGCGCATCAGCACATCAAAAAGCCTCTGCAATAATTAATTACCTGGTGGGGTTGCATTTCAGCCACTGATGTTTCGGCCTAGCACATTCTAGCCTAGGATTTTCCGCCCATGGACGTTTTGGCCCAGGACATTTCAGCCTAGGGCATTTCAGTCCGAGGACGTTTCAGCCTAGTGCAAATATATGGTGATAAATATTCGTGTAATATTAGAGTTAGACATTCAAATACACTAGAAACCCAAGTATTATATTTTTCAATACTTAGGTTAAACTACATTTCCATTTCTATTAAAATAAAGGGTTAGCATTAGGGTTAGGGTTAGGGTCAGGATTAAGGTTAGGGTAATGGTTAAGGTTAGGGTTAAGGTCAGGGTTAGAGTTACAGCTCATTAAGGGTGTGAAAGATATCATTTCTGACCTAAACATTCACCTTATGGCATGTTTTTTGGCCAAAATGTCCTCGGCAAGAATGTCCTAGTCCGAAATATCCATGGCTGAAACGTCCTACACTCAATGCTCTTCTCTGCATTGGCCAGAAACTACGTAAGACGTGCAACAGTGTGGGACCTTGAACTTCTCTCCGCCTCAGTGTACGTCCTCCTCTACACAAGTAAAATAATAATAATAATTAAAAAGTGAAGTTTATTTGAGGAGCACATTTTCACATAAAAGCAACTCAAAGTGCTTTTGAGAGTAAAACAACAACAGCAGCAATAAGATGTCCAAGAGCTCAGCAAAGCTAAACCCCAAGCAAAGGAAGAAAGCATCTTCACTTTGACAAGAAATATGCAGCATTAAAAACAAAACAAACAAACAAAAAAAACCCTGCAAATATGCAAGACAAGCAAATACAGTAAATCATGGGCAAGACAACACAAAGGTTTCCTGGGGACACTTAAAGCTGAATAACGAGCCTCCACATGTAAGTTGCAATTGTGAGAAGCGATGGGAAGTGAGGTATTGTAGTTTTCTGGTTGGATTATAACATCAGTCTACAAGTTTGACACCCAGTAGCTTCACATGTCCAGAATTTTGGTGCGTTTCTCCAGCATTAATCTTGTTCTCTCTGTCCTTTGTGTCATTGTCGTCATCCTTTTTTTTCCTCTCTGTGTTCTTTCCCTCTGTATCTTATTCCTAATGTGCCGTCCTCTCCCTGTCAGTACAGTAGATAATGAGGTGATTGCGGCTGCGTGCACAGTGCATCAATGCTTGTCGCCGCGTTGTGTGTAATACTAACCGCAGCCTCTGGTTTCCTGTAATGACAGACACACACACTCACCCACAAATGCACACATCCCTGCTGCTCAGTCTGCAGTCTCTGATACCAATCAGCTCTTTCCTTCCCTCTTCCCTCATCACTCCTTCTTTCTGCCTCACTACCTCAACTGTACGTCCGTCTCATCATCGCCTCGTCGAACCGGGGTCGTCTCTGGTCTCGTCTTTCTGCTCCAGCAGAGGGCTGACTTCGAGTCGGCTCACTTTCACTGACCTCCCTAACAGAGCTAACAGGCTCCGGATCGCTCTTAACAACACGTGTGATGTATTCAGCGCTGAACATCAATAATTCTATTTTTACTATCCGATTCAGCAGAGTGGCGATGCTCTTGCCCGCGTTTGTCTGTGGGAATATGCGGTTGACTTTGTGAACGTGACAACGAACTAATGGTTGCAGACAGACACATAGATCTGTCACATATTAGACAAGTTAAATAAAGATTTCTGTATGGTGGTGCAAACGGTTAGTACGCCTCCCAACGAGGTTACCGGTTCAAGGCCACTTGTGCCCCATTCTCCTTGTACATCTGGACTTGTGTCAAGAAGGGCATCCACCGTAAAACTTCTGCCAAATAAACATGTGGATCCAATCCAGATATGCAGTGTTGATGCTGGGCAAAATGCGGGGAGCCAAAAGAAATCTCAAAAGTGTAAAAAATAAATAGCACAGCATTGAAAAGTGGCTACTGTGCTAATTTGCTGCTCAAAGTAATTCACCCAAAAGTTCAATGTTCTTAAAATACTTTGTCAAAGTTGAAATTTTGTGTTCACAAAAATAAAAACAACAATAACTCGAGATCTATGTGCAAGCTCACAAAATGAGTCAATATCATATGATCCATCAAATTGGGAGAAAAGTCCAATTATCTCCCCTTGAAGACATTGGATCAGAATTATTTTCTTTCATGCACATCTCCATATGGTGTGCTGCCACTGTGTGAAGATTCGTTGAACTCCACCAACTGGTTTAGGAGGAGTTGCACCTACAGCACTCATGGAAAGACAGATGGAGAGGGTAATTCCTATATCCCCCCCCCACACACACACACCGGACTCTTAATTGGAATAAGCGGTTTCAGAAAATGAATGATTGAATGAATCTTGCTTAAGGGCAATTCAGGAATCGATATAAAACCCTTCCAGGCTCAAGAAAGCTTGCTGTCCTAATTGAGCCATAGTTGAGGTGGAACATGAACAAGACCGTTTATCCATCCATCTCGGATTTTTTAGTAATCCTGTTGATGGTTCTGAGGGGGTGGAACCTATTTCAGCAAACAGATAAAATTCTAAAATAAAATGTTAATATTTCATTAAATAAAACATACCCACTTAACAAAGGCACTCCATGTGGTGACTGGATAGGGTGGTAACGCAGGTCATCGATACACTGTAAAAAAGGATTTGTTGACTCCACTTGACTCAGTCAAGTCGTCTTTGAGCCAAAAGTTGTTAATGTAAATTGTCAGATTGCGTTGATGTAAATTTGACACTTTACACTGACCTCACATAACTCGGTCAAAGCAACAAGATGACTTGATTGGGTCAAGAAATATTTTACACAATGTAAGCCAAAAGGTTGGTGGATCAAAGCTTAAGTACACCTGTATGTCAACAAGAAAAAAAAATCAGACCCCAAATTGTTCCCACATCCAAACTGATCAAAATGGGTTTGTGTGAGAAATGTTAAAACTATCTCCAATAATATTTGACTTTATTTTTAAACAAATATATTTTAAATACATTGAACTTGTGACTGAGGGTCTCGTAAAATATTTAAGTGGGTCAAATTTATTATATCACGTTGAGTAAAGTTATTAAATTAAGTTGATTAACTAATGTTCTTAAGTCGATAAGTAGAAGTTCAATCAAAAACACCTGGACCACTTGCTTACCGTATTTTCCAGAATATATGTCTCATTTATTTTTCTTATTTGGCTGGTCCTGCAACTTGCATTTCGACATGACCTTTATGTCAAAAATATACTGCATTATCATCTATGACTACAAGATGGCACCATCTACACGCGTAACAAGCTGCTCCTGTATACTGATCTGAATGAGCTTGTCTGATCCACACTCCAGAGCAGAAAGTGGTGGTAATGCATCATTAAGCTGGATGCCAACCACCGTAAAACCAGAAGAAGATCTGAATATGTAGGATGTGCTGGGTCTTAGAGAACGAGCGAATTAATAAACCATGCTCTCAAAGTGAAAGACCACATAAGGAACGGGAATAACCTTCATACTACTCAACACTCAACTTGTCTGCACTTTGTGGGACAGGCGGAGCTGCAATGAGGAGGACGACTATGCTAAGGTAAGCCTAACTAATATTTTAAAAATGCATAGTCATTTAAAAAAGTTTATTTTCATTTAGCGAGGTAAACATGCACACGTTTAGATCGGCATTGACATTTTTGTCTTTTCAGTGGCAACAAGAAGCCGTTTACTCTTCAGTTCTTTGTGCCTCATACAATAACATTCAAAAGCCTATTAGCTTCTGCTTGATAAAGCGGGTTTGCATTATAAATCAATAATGCACTGATTAAATTCCTTTTGCTTCCTTTGTGACTTATAGACCGGTGCTACTTATATATTGTTTTTCCTCTTCATGACGCATATTTGGACATATGCGATTTATACTCTGGTGCGACATATAGCCCAGAAAATATAGTCGTCTTGAAGACGTTTTGTCATTTATCCCGGTAGCTTCTTCAGTCGAAAGCAAACTGGTGTATTAGCCTCAGTTATACCCTTCAGTCTTTCCGTAAATAATCTCATTTGTAAAATTTTATGTATGCACTTAGAAGCTAGTTTGATTATCGGCAGTTTGATGTGCACTAAACAGAACAGCCAGTTTTACCTTCACTACAATGTCAGCATAAAATTTTCATAAAAGGAAGAACACTGGAAGATTAATGAACATATTCTTGTGGTCCAGTTTGGTGTTTCTGCTTTGGGACATTCTGTAACCAGCAACCCACAACAAATATGTTGTCACCTTGAAGTTCAGAAGCGATGAGGCCATGAGGCACACTAACAGGTTTTTCTGCCTTTCTTCCCTCCATTTAGCTTTGTTTTGCCTGCACACAGTACTGCCTATAAAGTAAAATCTTTCCGAATACTCACAACTGTAGCTAATGGGGTTCTGACATCAAACACTTCCCAATCTGAAACACTCCTAAACATAGAACCCTTTCTTTGCATGAGGTCTTTATGGTCTTGCTCTTTCTCCTTGGCTCTTTTCCTTTCTTGTCTTTTTTCCACCATCGTTCTATCCATTACTTCTGTTTTGCTCCTTTGTTTTCTTCTTTTAACTTTTCTTTCTTCTTCATATCCTTCCTTATGCCCCTTTTCTTTGACTAATATTTAAAGTTGAACTCTCAAGGGGCGAACATGCCGAGGGCATTTAGTCTCATTTTCTCTCAGCTTTCAACAATTTGTCACACAGAAAACAATGAACCCTAACTGTATGGATATGAGTATGAATTCTGTTGTCTGCTTCTGTATGTCACCACAATGGAGTTGAAATGAAACGATCAAGCATTTAAGAATTCTGGCCCTTTGCACGTGCAGTTGGGTCCTTGAGTACTGCTGGAATGAATTTGTGTCAAACAGCTACTTCGGCAGAATGAGATGACAAGTATCACTTGCATTTTGAGGGATCATCAGCTGCAACGTTTTGTCCATGGGGCACATTTCTCAGGACATGATCCGGCCCGCAGGCACGGCCACATTTCACCTTGCTACGACAGATGGATGGTTACTTTCAAGAGATGGACATCGACCGGTTGTCTGCCTGGGTGGCTGCAATTCAGGACCAAAGGTGGTTCCATCGTGTGGTGGATGTGGCAACGCAGGACCAGCGCCCGCTCTTAGAACTGACCTGAGTCAGGATCAAAGCTCAGTTATCCAGATCAAAGTTCAGAGATAATCAATGGTCACCAATCAACATCGTAGGTCAGAATCAGGTTCACATGTCACCGATCATGATCAAAGATAAGGATCAAAGGTGACAATCAGGATCACATGTCAGCAATCAGGATCAAAGGTCAGAATCATGATTGCATGTCAGTAATTAGGATCAAAGATGAGGCTCAAAGGTCAGAATCAGGATTACATGTCAGTGATAGGGATCAAAGGTGAAGCAAACAGATCAAAGAATGTTAGTGAATACATCAAAGGAATTACCCTTTCCCAATGAAAAAAAAAGGGATAAAAGGAAAATACTGACAAAGATGTAAACAGAGGCTTGTTGCACCCTGGCAGAGGTATGCACTCCTTGTGTGCCCTTCTAGTATCATAAAGATTTCTATCATGCTGTATCAAAAGCATTTGCATTTGGCTCATCAAATCCAGCACACCTTACATGTGCTGGACCACCTTGTGGTGGTTAATCCTTAAAGGTTGCACAGCCCGAGTCAGATCTTTTTACCCCGCCAACAGCGGGGTTATGTAATCACCTCCGTGTGTTTGTCTGTCTGTCTGTTTGTCTGTCTGTTAACAGGATATCTCGAAAACTAATGGACCGATTTTGATGAAATTTGGTGGGAAAGGGGATATTGACTGCAGAAAGAACCCATTAAATTTTGGAGGTGATCCGGATTATATTCCGGATCTGAGATCAGGAAAAAGTTTAATACTGCAACAATCTAAATTAAAGTGTTATTGTTACATGGTTGTTGTTTTTCAATTTCTTCTAAATTTTGGGCCCAGCATCTATATTCCCTTTATAGCAATTCAATTAAGGCATGCCCTTTATTGAAGAGCAACCATAAATTAAAAAAATAAAAGCGCTGGATGATCAAAATCTATCAGTGTAATCTCGAGCCACGCCAGGATTACAATCCAGGATAATGGTAGGTCCTAGGATCGTTGCGTTGGCGGGGTCTGCGC
>OMMV01219729.1:0-12703 GCA_900302635.1 Chatrabus melanurus | reverse complement strand
TCGACCACTAAATAAGCCTATTTACATTAATTTATGTCAAAACAGAATGCAGATTTGGATTCTCTGAGGTCAAAAACTTATAAAATGAACCCTCAATCATAATCCTATGACTTTTGGTTGTGAAGTTATGAGAAAATCAAATGGCAACTGGCAGCCATATTGGATTTGTCCAATATGGCTGCTCCAATGTTCGTCAACTTCGCCGCCCTCAAAAATGAATTTAGTATGACCTGGCCTACATCTGTGCCAAATTTCACACTTGTAGACAAATCTGCACAATACCCCCCTAATAAGTCCCTAAGGGCCTGGAATACATCATAATATATAATGTAAGGCATCGGAGGGGTAATGCACACCCTGTGCGCACACATAAAACTGCACTGTATAATGTTTTGGGACACATTATTGTAGCACCATTCATATCATTTGATTACTAATGATTTATTGATTGATATACGTTTTTCATTGTCTCTGTAGCCCTATTGGTTGCGGAGATATCATGGAAAATGTGTTTTCTGGGCTATAGCTTTGACAACCTTGACCTTTGACCTTTGACTGACCTCCTTCAAAAAGTTAATCATCCGGAGACACTCACCCAAGAAATATTCTGACCAAGTTTGATGAAAATCTGCTCACCTACTTCCGAGTTATTTTATACACAGACAAATGAGCGATTACAACTCTCAGTGTGCTGGATAATAATATACAACTTTACATTTATAACTTCGGTTTAATAATATCTAACTTTACACTTTTGTAAGTTATTGTGACAATTTAATTTTTTTTTTCAAAAAACAAATGACATAAATTGTTCTGTTATTTATGTAATGAGCAGCTTTATACCATATTGGAGTTATTACAAGTTATTACAAGGATGTTATGTATGTTATGCAAAATATTTTCAGTATGAAGCCTGGTTGAATGATCAATCTTATCAAGATAACGAACATTTTCATGTTGCGTGGGATCTGGTCTGGATGTGGATTCTGGCGATTTTTAAATTGTTTTTTTTTCTTTCTTTGTTAACTTTCTTTTACATAAGACGACGTTTGTTTTCAACACTTACCGTTTTTCACTGTTTTCATCTGATCTCCATGAAACATGGTGCAATAAATCATCTTAAGAGGGGGAGAGCCCTTTACATTCTTTAAGTTCTTGTACGTGATGGAGATTTTAACCAACATCTCAAAAAAGTAACGCATTGATCTTGATGAAAGCTGTTAGTCACACGCATCCAATGACATCAGCAAGTGAAATGTCCAGATTGGGATAGGAATCGGAATATGCGCACAAGTGTACAGTTAGGTCCATATATTTTTGGACAGTGACACAATTTTTTATAATTTTGCCGTTGTACACCGTCACAATGGAGTAGAAATGAAAAAAAAAATCAAGATGTGCTTGTAGTGTAGACTTTCAGCTTTAATGCAAGGGGTTGAACAAAAATATTGCTTTAAACATTTAGGAATTACAGCCATTTTTAGACAGTCCCTCAATTTTCAGAATACAAGATCACCGTAGCATTATTTTGCAGGTTTTTCTATGATTATGCAATAATTAAATGATGATGTCATAATGACGTAATTTTCACACCTTGACACCATCAGTTTTCTTGGAGCATACCCTATTTTAAGAAGGTACATCATGAAGATGCTTTGGTGAAAAATTCATGCTTTTAACCACCAATATTTTCACGAAGCTACCCCACTATTTCTTATAAGTTGAGTTTCTTTCTGGCGTGGACGAGCTCTGCTCTCTGCATTGCAATGTGAAGCGGCCATTCACAGCCCAGCCAGAATTTAAACCGGCAAATCACAGGGGTGGTGGGCAGGCCTTGGGATCTGGTTTATTCTTCCTGTATTTTTCAATGCGGAAGCAGGAAACGATGCACAGTACAGTGAGGCTTTTTCAGTATTATAGTATTAGTATATAGTAGTAGTAGTACAGTATTATTCTGAACAATATAAATCTACTTTCAACTTCTCCCAATTTACAACTTGGGGTCGCCACAGCAGATCCCACATGGATCTGCATGTAGATTTGGCACAAGTTTTACCCCGGATGCCCTTGCTGACATAACTCCACATTACATGGAGAATGGGCAGGGGTGGGGCTCGAACCGGGAACCTTCCGCGCTGACAGCGGTCGCACTAACCGCTAGGACACCACGCTGCCATTATTATTAAGTGTTAAAATATTATTTTAACAAAAGAACAAGAAGCTGCAGAAAACTTTCTGCACAGCCCACCCTGTGATGATTAAAGATAATTAATGCATCGATAATTGATGCCTGTCCTGCTGTGCTTTGAATAACATAAGTGTGAAATAAGGAATCGCTGAAAAGAAAGCTGCTCGTGTCACTTCGCCTCAGACTGAATTGGGGGTTTGTTTTTGGTAATTTTTTTTCATTTGACCAAGTGATGTTGAAGTTCACATGCACATGCACATTTAATGAAGTGTCGCGCGTTAACGTCATGGAAACAGACTTCTCTGTTTGAGCCCCTCTCAAGCCGAAACGCACGCCGGCCTTTTTAAAAGAGCTCCTGTCAGTCGTCCAATTTCCATTTCAGAAAAACCCGCCCTCCGTCCCGTCATTGTCTGCTGCCCGTCCGTACTTTCATTACCTGTGTTTTCATCTCACCTGAGTCTCTCGCGGCTTTTTGTTTTAGCGGCACAATGATGATTAGACTCATTTCAATCTCTCCCTTCACTTCAATTTTATGAGAAGAAAGGCTTCTCCAGGTGATTTTAATAATTCATTGTCAACACTATAAATGGAAATGGAAATGGGGCCTGTGCTGCCGGGGCTCTGATGTAACATGTCAGAAATAAACAAGGCGAAAATAGAACAATTTTGTTTGTGCACACGAGAGTGCACAAACTGTGAGGGAACATGTCAGACGGAAATACGCAGCACAGACGAGCCTGAACTTTCCAGCTCCTGAGTGCATCTGCAGGTTTGTGATTGTGACACTGTTTTTTTTTTGTTTTGTTTTTTTTGCATGTGGCCGTGCACGTGCTCGAACAGGTCACTGAGCACGAATACATGCATGTTTATTTAGATGAGCAAAAGAAGGAGAACAAGGGCTCAATCTGGGTTATTTCTGACTTCATTTCCATTCCGACTCCGCCGATCATACTCAAGTCATCAACTCGTGGAAATCTGCCATGTTGGATGACGCATTTGGGTTTAAAATAGTTTGTCTGGTGCACAAAGCTGAGACGAGAAATGTATAAAGTTGCCAGTTGCTTTGATTATTCAGATAGTGTTGAGAATTTATGAAGGATTTAAAAAAAAAATCTGATCGTGTCTGGTGCGACGACATCAATCATCTTCCAGCCATCGCATAACCCTGACGTAACGTACTCGGCGGTGGTAAATGTGATGTCGGTGGGAGTTTGCTTTATTACTCACTGAGCAGGGGAGCTCATGCAGGTTGGGCAAACTGGTTCTCCGTGCAGTCATGTTTTTAAAGATTACACAGAAACACCACAGGCTCTAGCTTGACATATAGCGCATAGTCTAAAGCGCACAGCACGCCTACATTTGGGGCGTGTCCAACTCCACTATTCTAATTACACAGTACATAATCTGAGCTCAAAGTAAGGTGCCGGGCACAAAGGGGTTGTATTTACTCACTTAAATAATCATAGCTTTGTTTTGGGGTGTCAGCTCAGGTCTGGGAGTATGCAGCGGTGTCACGCGTCGCCGCATCCACCGCGCTATGGAACCTGGACAGCAACCATGCAGGCATAAAGTGGGTCTATTCCCACCTCTTGAAAGTAGCCATCCAGGTGACATGTGGGCTTGTGTGGGCGTCCCCTTGTCCTTTTAAGGCGCAGGCACACTATGACGTTTGGGTCAGCAACTTGTGAACGAGGTGAAAGCGAGAGAAAATGAGAGAAAAGTGGCGGAATTCACGTTCCCGGAGTTTGGTAGCGGACCTCAAATGCATCACAGCCTTTCACAACATGTTTGTAGCAGAGGCAGTCATTAGCCAGCGCTCCATTATAACAAGCGGGAATGTTGCCAACGTGGAAATATTTGGGAGAGGGGTTCAACACACCACTGTCCAGTGATTCTGAGCAGGTAGGTGAACCAACACCCAACACGTTAGCCAGCGGACATGATCGCACCAGTAACTCGGGCTTTTAGAGGCTGTTCGCACTGGTACCGCAGGCTACCGAGGGCTACTGCGCGCAACATGCACGTAGAGATGATCTGCGGTCTGTAACGGTCTCCTACGTAGCCACAGGTACGTCCAGAAATTTTAAACATGTTGAAAAATGTGGACGTGGTCGCCGTTCATCAGCGAATGCCACCGAATGCTGCCATCTTCATGTTGGATCATGTCCCAGAGAAGTGCACCACATGAACAAAATGTCGTAGCTGACATTCCCTCACAATGCAAGTGGTATGCCTCATCTGTGTCTCCCTTAGTAACTGTTTATTTAACACAAAGTCATTCCAACGGTACCCAAGGAACCTCGGAACAGACCTCATACCAAAGACATCCTGCCTTTGCCTTAGGTTGTGGGTTAGTGTCCAAGTCTCAGAGATCAGGTTTGGGAGCATGTGCCGGTGCCATGCATTGCTGCTTCCACCACACTACAGTACTGTCCTGGGGTCCTGGATGGCAACCACCCAGACAGAAAACCAATCCATCTCCACCTCTCGAAAGTAGCCATCTATCTGCTGCAGCCAGGTGAAAGCTAGGCGTCCCCTTGACCTTCTCCACCCGCTGGAGTCCTCAACACTGAGGCACCTGCATGCTGGATCATACCCTGAGAAAGCTCCACATGGTTCTTTCACAATGCACGTGATGCGCATCATCTGAGTCTCCCTAAGTAACCGTTCGTTTGACACAAAGTCATTCCAGCGGTACCCAAGGAACCTCTGGAGAGACCTAGTACCAAAGACATCCAGTCGTCACCTTAAGTCACTGGTTAGCGTCCAAGTCTCACAACCATACAGTAAGACAGGAAGCACCAGGACCCGAAAGACTTTGACCTTCGTTCTCCTGTAAAGATATTGGCATCGCCAGACACCTCCATCCAGTGACCTCATGACTCCATAAGGTCCATAAGGTCTTCCCAGGCATTTCTTGATCTCAAAGGCCGAGGACCCAGAGACATGAACAGATCAGCTTGTCTTCTGTCAATCTCTTTAAGCAGCGTCTGCAGTTGAAGCTGCTGTACTGTTGGTTCGAAGGTACACTCAGTAGATCACAGAAGTGAGAGGTTTTCTGGTGAGGAAACGGATCTGCACGGCAGCCGTCCAATCGCGTGAGCAGATCACGGGAGCAGCAGGTCCCTGACGTGAAGGAGCTGATCACCTCATTCCTGCAACACCTCTTCCTCCTCCGTCTCCACTTCTTCACCTCTGATGGGTCGCAGCAGATGGCTATATTTAAATCGATCAAACCCCACATGTCCCGCTGAGACCTCCTACTACCTTTCTTGCCTTGATCGCACTGTTTTAATTTTCTCTCAGTCACACTGAGTCACCATTTCACCAGATCGTCCTCTTCGTTCACTGTCTCTTATACTCATTTGTTCTCCTTTTTGCCTGGGATTAGCCCTCCTATCTGGACAGGTCCTCATTCTTTTGGCGGATTCCTCTCTCTCTTAATTTAGCCGTTCCTTGTCAGGGCGACTCCTCGTCTCTCCAGCAGGGTCTGGCAGCTCTCTTTCTGCTGGGCTGTGGTGTGGACTGACTGTGGTGCGTTTGGATCGTGCAGGTCATGCGGGGGTCTGATGTGTCTGTCTCCTCTCCCGCTGGCCTAAATAACACCTGGGTAATTGAAGACGGGTGTGCTTGTGCACGATCTGAGCCCACTTCCTTCTACAGCACTGGGTTACCTCAGGCGTGACAATGAAGCTGTTCTGTTCTCTATTATATTCTGTTTTCTCAATCATTTTCAAAAATACTGAGCCCGTGCATTAAGCGGGGATTAGAGAAAAACTGAACTAAACGAGGCAAAGCAGGAGTCAAGTGTGAGTCCAAACCAGGATGTCCACTCAGCCATGTGACTGAAAGATGTGCGACAGGTTATATTAAACTGAGCTACTCTCATAGTGTAAAAAAATGCTCCTAATTTAAAAAAAGGGGTGGGAGCTCACTAGTCGTGCTTTGCTTTCCCGGCTGATATGTTACCTGCTTGTACATAACTGTTGACATCATCAATATTATCGGTTGATGTCAGTCAAAGTCCTTCGATGTATAAAAAGTCTATTTCTACACAGGGAATTTGGTGTCACAAGTCCAACCAATTAATGCCTGAGTTTTTCTGAACAGTAGCGATGAGGCTGTGAGAGGTGCAGAAGAAACACTGACATTAATGAGCCTGTAAGTCAGATGACGGTGAGATGAACACGGTGTGAGAAACGTTCTGCCTCCTTGTGCTTTTAATCTCACCACAGGCATCCATGCATTGATTTATGCCGATTAAACGACATTTGTCCATGTGTTTATTGTGATAATCTTCCAACTCACACAATTTTTTAGCAGATCACTTAAAAAAAAAGTACACCTAAATTTGTAAATTGATGACAGAAAACAAACGGTAAATTAGCAAAACTGAAAAAGCAGCAAAAGAAACATATTTTTGCTTGAAAAATGAGTTCATGTTGAAAACATGATCGATTTTTTTTGAGTTGGTCAGTACCCTGTAAATGCAGCGAGTGAAAGAATGAGTTCATCCACACCAGACTGTAAATACGATAACTCACAAACAATAAATGCTATTATTTTATATCTCACCAAATTAACACGACATATAATGAGGATGAACTGGTTAAAATGTGTTTAACTTTGATCCACCAGATCAATAAATAATTCATTCATTTCCTGCTGCTTATCTGGGTCCAGGTGGCAAGCAGCTCAGCCCACACTTCCCTATCCTCGGCCAAGTCTTCTAACTCTTCCTGGGGGATCCCGAGGCATTCCCATAACAGCTGGGAATGCCTCCTTTCTGTGGGTGGTGGGCTTACCAGGGTCTGGTGCGCTGTTCTACGGGCAGTGGACAGGCGCAAAAGCCCACACGAACTGACACGCAATAAATAATAATAGCAATAATAATAGTAATAATAAAACTAAGAAATTTAAAAAGCGGTCTCTATAATAAAATTCTCAAAACATCTCAATAAAAACAGCATAAAACACAAGTCAAAATTCAAATAACAACTTATACATATACCATGCAAACCAACAAATATAAATAGCATGAGATTAAATCATGCCCTAATTATAGGCAACAGAAAATAAATCTGTTTTAAGATGAACCTGAAAGGATTCAACAGTAGTGGACCTTCTGATGTCTGCTGGCAAACTGTTCCACAAAGTCAGAGCACGGTGAGCAAAGGCCCTAAAACCCGCCAACTTCTTCTTTAATAGTAAAAACAAGTTTGTTTTGCTTATTTAATAAACCATATACCTGTCATGCATGACGGCTACATGTAGCATGGAATGAGCTTGTTTGTCAGTTTCTTTCATTTCCAAAGCCCAGGTCTGGTGGCTACCAAGGCCATCACTGCTTTATATATATATATATATATAGAGTCATTATTATTATTATACATATAATCCCTCATGCATGTGATGATAAGATTTTTCCCTGCAACAATCCCAGTCATGTCCAGCAGGTGGCAGACAGGTATATGGCACGTCACAACATCACATAAGTAAAACAGTCTTGCTTTTTGTATTGATCTGGTGCATCAAAATTAAGTTTAATTGGTTTATTTATTGCAATTTATTCATACAAAACCAAATCGCAACATAAGTCGCTCCAATCAGTTTGTTATCATTGTTGGCCCTTTAAAATTGGAGACTTATAAGATGATTGCATTTGTTCTTTTTGAGTTATTCTGTTAACAAACTGGAGAGGATGGACTCTATCTATCTATCTATCCATCCATCCATCTATCCATCCATCCATCCATCCATCCACTCACTGCATTTTACAGGGTCCATGCATCGGCTTATATTTTAATATTAAAACACCCACCTGTCAAGCCTTAATAATTAAAATGTTCTTGGGTCAGATTTTGCTCTGGCTGTGGTCTATAAAGGTTCTCGTCTGCTATTTTTGACTGCCGGTGCTTTCCCTTCTGTTCTCTCATCTTCACTTTCTCTCAAGTGAGCCGACTGCGTTTATTTTTAGATTTTCCCGTTTTAGCTCAGCAGGGGTTTTAGGAAGCGTCTGTGCGTGGAAGGGGGGGGTGTCTGTAGATGGGATGTCACTAATGCTGGCGTACAGCTGGTGATGCTGAAGTAAGGACGGCGTGAGGACAAAGGAGGGAACAGCGGTCCGTGTCTTCGTTTCCCCACAGCGATACTCTGCAATAAGAAACGTGCACAGCTCGGCGTAATGGAAATATTCCAAAATGTGTCAAAGGCCCTATGAGAAGTGTGTGTCTTTGTTGTGTTTTTGAACGTTTTTACTGGGTTTGTTATTCTGAGGTTATGCCTTTGCATCCTCTGCAGATCCTCGCTGAGGATGTGTGTAATCGGATATGAATGAAAACGGTGAACGTTCAGATTTCATGAATCAATAGTGAATTTGTGCATTCATACCTGGCACCACACAGCAGGTTTTGTTCTCTTTTTCTTCATCCCACTCGCCCTTGTTTTCCATTTCCGTTTCATTCATCCCTCCGAATGCTTCTTCTCTTTTTCTCTGCATCCTTCACCTCCATCTCCCAATTCCTTTCTTGCAGCCTTTTTTTTTTTTTTTCTCCTTTGCGCCCTCCTTCCTCACCGGCAGAGACTTGACGAGCCCCCCCTCCCGACACAAAAACAAGCCTGGTCGTCATGGCAACCTTCTGTAGTTCGCACGAAGTGATGCACATTTATTTTTAGATGCCGCCCATTCAAGACAATCAGCAACGAGTTCACGGGTTCGCTCGTGCCAGAGCGGCAGATATTTCTGACTCGGTGTTAATCTGAGACACGGTACATTAAAAAAAACACGACATTCTGCAGACGAATCTGAAACACGCTTGCAGAATCCCACACCTGATTTGCATGGATTCATTTCATAAATGGAACGGCACTCATTAGAGTGCATACCTCTGTCGCAGAATGCCTTATCTTTCCACATTATCTCTCCCCATTATCTCTCCATTTTGCATGTTCCGTCCTGATTTGCAGATCACCCGCTTTAGCCTCTGTTGGAACTGAATGAATACGTGCACACCTCCAACTCAGCGCACGACCCAGCAGAGGGCAGTTAATTAACGGCCATAACAGCGTGTTTGTGTTCGAGGCAGTTTTCTGTTCATTTTATGAAGAAACACATTTTCTGAGCCAATTATGGAGTTTCATGAAAGCAAAACAAAGTCTTGCTTTTTTTTCTCTCGAAACTGATTGTGCAGACTGTAGCTGGAGCTAATGGCTCGCAGCGTGCACACCGACTGTGTGCGTTTGTGTTGCAGTTTCAGCCTCTGACTGATTTCAAAACCTATTAGGAACTCCTTTGATCAAAATTTTTGCTGAAGTTGAACCATTTTCAGTTGATGCATCTTCACCTTAGTGTGCGTCAGCTGGAGCAAATTCATTTGTTTGGGCCCACTTGTGTCTTTTTGTGTGCATTCGTAAAGAATCTAAAGTGTGCTTCATGCTCGGTATAAACATAATTTTAAACACTTTTACACGTAAGTAATACACGTCTATGCAGCACATGGCTGTTTAACTCCTACAGATATTGTTATATATCATTATCTTGAATTAAGGGCATAAAAATGATTATAAGAAATCACAACCAGTGTAAAAATATGGTACAAACCAGAGATATTAAAGTATTGTATTTTTCCATTAGTTTTTATTTTTATTTCATTTTTAATTTTTGCTGTAGTTTGATGCGCTAGCTTGCGACCCTTTGTGAAAAAGCAGAGCCACCATCATGCACCTGGTGAAAGAGAAATTACCACCCGGAACCAACATTGTTTATAAAACCAATGGGAAAGTCTTCAACCTCAGTCGGCTGAGGACCAAGAACAAAACGAGCGCCACCTCCATCCTGGACTTCCAATACGCTGATGATAACAGCGTGGCATCCCACACAGAGGACCGACTTCAGAAGATCCTCGAAACCTTTGATGACACCAAGCTTGGTCTGCACATCAACCTGAAGAAAACTCACATCTTGTACCAACCACCTCCTCTCAAGACTCACCCGAGACCTCCTGCTATAACACTCAACGGACAGGCCCTGGGAAACGTGAGCCACTTTCCATACCTGGGCAGCCACGTGTCATCAAACGGCAACATCGATGATGAGATACAACATCGTCTCAAATGTGCAGGAACTGCCTTCGGCCCACTTCGTACCCACGTATTCCAAAATGGAGACCTCCACAACGAAACAAAAATCCTTGTGTATAGAGCCGTTGTCATTCCAACCCTCTTGTATGGATCCGAGACCTGGACAACGTACCGCCGCCACTTGAAGACCCCAGAGCGATTCCCGCAACGCTGCCTAAGGAACATCCGCTGAATTGGCTGGGAGGATTACCGCACCAACATTAGCGTCCTGGCCGAAGCAAAACAACAGAGCATCGAGTCCATCATCATCAAGAATCAAATGTGGTGGGCGGGGCCACGTCATCAGGATGGACGACAGCCAACTCCCCAAACAAGTTTGCTACTCCCAAATGAGCGAAGGAAAACGGACCAGGGGAGGACAGAAAAAGCGCTACAGAGATCTTCTAAAATCAAACTTGAAGAGCTGCAACATCGACTGGAAGACCTGGGAGGAGCAAGCTAAAGACCGTGCTAGCTGGAGAGGGCTGATTCATGCAGGAATGGAAAGTTTTGAGAAGACGCAGATAAGCAACATTGAGGAGAAGAGGAGAAAGTGGAAGGATCTACAAAGAGACCTCGACCGCCCAAAACCTCCCACCACGACCACTTGCAACGTATGTCAGAAGCAGTGTGCAACAAGACTGGGACTCTTCAGCCATCTCAGGGTCCACTAGACCACCAAAGATTAGGGGACCATCATCCTCAAATCCCGAGGGACGATGATAAGCAGAGCGTACGCGTGTCGTGAACCCGCCTAAGTAAACCGGATCTGGATATTGCGTTGTATAAACGGCAGAAAAACTTTGCACTTGCCTTTAGCCCAGGTTTTTGGTGGTCTATCGTGCAATCGGGCAGCATGGTTGCCAAGTGGTCAGTGCACTTCCTTCCGAAACAGAAGGTTCCCGGTTCAAGACCACCCGTGCCCATTCTCCATGTAATGTGGAGTTGTGTCAGGAAGGGCATCCGGCGTAAAAGTTGTACCAAATCAACATGCAGATCCATGTCGGATCTGCTGTAGTGACCCCGAGCAAAAAGGGAGAAGCTGAAAGAACTTCCTATGGTGCAAACCCCTCCTGCTACCTCATGAAATCAATGCACCACCAACACGCCCATAGGTGAGTACAAATACATTTGCTTTTTAAACAATGTGGGCGCTGGGTGTGAAAATGAAAACTGCATCTGTAGGAAACTAGCAATGACACTTGCACTGCGCTGTGCGTTGCAGGTGTAATGGTGGCCAGCAGGTGGTGGTGTGCAGAGAGTAAACCTCACCCCCCGATGCCAAAAGACATTCTAGCGACAGAGGCTAGAGCCCTCTGGTTTTACCCTCATGGTTGGAAAGCTGTAGAAATATTTTCAATTTTCTTTAATAGTTATAATCATAACCTTGTGAGCAAAACATTAGGGGAGAATGGGGTAAGATGAGCTGGTGGGTAAGTTGACCCACCCCCTGTTTCTAGGCAACTGTACACATCTATTGCCTTGTGACCATAGGTTCAGGAAGCTCCCATCATTTCTATCTGACTGTGATGGAGAGAAGCCCGTGGGAGAAGTGGTTATTGTTGAAAAAAGTGAAATTTTTGCATGTCAGGTATAATGACTGTTAATTCAAAGCAAATTTATTCAGGCATAAAAATGTATATTCTACATATTGGTGATTTGCCAACGTATAAAACTATATGAATCATTTAGCTAATAGTTAGCCTGAATTGCCAAGCTCGGAACTTTTTTTTTTCCAAAAGGTGACTGTGGGGTAAAGTGTAGTAAAGTAAGTAAAGTGTCTGAAGCATAAAATGGTTCAGTGTAACTAGTATTCAGTGTATGCATGTACCACACATGAGTGGTGTTTATAGTTGAGAAAGAATAAAGTGATGAGGATTATACTGCAAAACCTTCCAATTTATTCTTAGCCTAGGCCTACCTATCGGCGGAATATTGTGGTCAGTGACTATATGCCATTGGGTACTCTGAGTAAATATATTCTCACAATTATCTTGTCAGCATCTCCTGGTACACTACATTAAGCCTCGGTCACAACCGGCCGTACGGGCTCCTACGGCCTGTTTGTGTCCAAATTTTGTGCAGAATCTGACGTGCCACGCACATCCTTCTTGCGATATTTCGAGGTCGCAGACAGCCCGTAAGCACGTACGGAGGATGTTGGACATGTCCAACAAACTCTACAAATTCTTAGCGAACAGCAAGTGTAACTTGGTCCCGCCGCAAGGAGTTCGCAAGGAGCCAGCCGTACGTCATCACGAGCGTGTGTGGCAAGTGTGACGTACCTTCGCCGTGCATTCCATTCTCTTCGTAAGTGGTCACTGCGTGCCACGTACGCATATAGCAAGACAAACTCAAGAAGCGAGAACGATCTCCACGGCGATCGCACGTTGCAAT
>OMMV01219724.1:0-11043 GCA_900302635.1 Chatrabus melanurus | reverse complement strand
ATTGTTTGATGTTTGGTTACTGTTTCTGTTGGCATTTTTGTTGTTGTTGGCATCTTTGTTACTACAACTGTCACTGTTGTTGTTTATCTTTTTTGATTATGTTTTTTGAGTGGGAAGCAAAATCGAAAAAAATTTTAAAGTCATTATGAAGATTTATTACCTCCGCCAAGGAGGTTATGTTTTCGGTTGCGTTGGTTGGTTTGTTGGTTTGTTTGTTTGTTTGTTTGAGAATCCGGATTTGACATCACTTTCAATTTTAACATTGAAAACCCCATTTAACACCATTAAAAGTTTTATAATTCCAAATATAAATGTTTAAAAAATATAGGACTACTTTGCCTTGTGGAATTCTATAGCAGGACACATAGTGATATGTGTGTGGGACCTTACGGCATGGCGGAGGTTTGCGCTCTCCGAGTGCATTTATTTTATTAATATACCACTTATTAGCTTCCTGTTGATGATGTTGGTGAATATGTTATCAATTAGTGTGGCACTGTGAGTTGTTATTCTGGTCGGGCGAGTGATTGAGGGATACAAACCAGTACTATACATGGAATTGATGAAGTCTGTGCTTGCATTGTGTTCTTGTGGGTTTAACAGGTCAATGTTGAAATCCCCACAGATGAAAGCCATTTTATTACCTCTGCCAAGGAGGCTATGTTTTCGGTTGCATTGGTTGGTTTGTTTATTTATTTACAGAAAAAGTTCTGGACGGATTTTCAGCAATTTTTTTTTGCAGATAGCCCTGGATCGACGGAACAAATGATTAGATGAAAAATTCATTCTTGGGCTCCTTTTGTTCCAGAGAACGTAGCAACCCCCACCCCTCCGCACATCTATATTTGTCACTCTAGCATGAGTCACAGCTGACTCATACCATTAAGGATACATACAAGATTTAATATTGCAACAGATAATTGCTTTTTCAGCCTGTAATTTTAGGGAGAAACATGCACACACACACACACACACACACACACAAACAGCAAGGAAGATCACAACCACAACAGCAACAGATATATCATTAGTGCTGACTGGAGGAGTCATTGGAGAAATCAGAGTTGGTCATGATTTAGAAAGATATTAAGGACTTGACCACAAGCCCATGCTAATGCATGGGAAGTGACGTATCAGCATTTTTTCTTTGGGGTACTGAACTTTGCATTATTTCAGTCTGATTGTTTCTTAATGAGAAGGTGTCTATTGAACACTGCTTGCTCTTAAAATAGATAAAAGTCCTGTGAAGTATGGTGTTGGTCTGTGAAGTGATGCCAACAAAATACTTATTAGAAAATGGGAGAGACTCAGAATGACAGTAACTGTTTTATTCATGTGATTGCACAACACACTACTGGTAGGCTACTGTACTTTCGGCTGATACACGGTCAGCAATACTGCTGTGGGTTTTTATGCATGTATTATCAGGGGAAAAAAGTGGCTGCCCACTGCTCCTAGTGGTTGGATTGCATCTAACTATAATTAGGATGGGTTAAATGCAGAGGACAAATCTCGTTGTATGTATGTACAATGACAATAAAGGCCCTTCTTCTTCTTCCAAAATATGTAATTAAGTAATTAGTGGGTTGTTAATCGCAGCTAAAAATGTTCTCTGACATATCACATGTATGTCAGCTATCAGTCTGTGCAATTATAAAACCGTAGGTATTCACATGGCGAAATGTATAGCGGCAGAGAGAAACCTGGTTCCTTCCTTCAGTAGTATAGATAGATGTACTATACATTCCTGATCCCATGGCTAAAAATACTCAACAAAATTACATGTTTCACCACATATATGGGGTTGTGAGGTGATTGGCATAATCGGGAAGACTCAGGGGATCTGGTTGTGGCTGTAGGGAGCCAACTGCACTGACCCACAACTAGGTGGCTGAGGGTGTCTGGGGTCCAACCAGGAGTACCAGGGCTTATATCCATGGATTTCTGTGTGTGGCCCATGGGTTTCCCAGGGATTCCAGGTGTACTCATACTCGGCACTGTGTACCGTGCCGAAGCACATTCGCCACCCCCCTCCCCCCCAAAGTCCAGTTTGTTTAACTGGTGTGAGTGCTCTGGGCACAGAGTGCTTTACTGTGTCTGGCCCGACTTGCATCATGGTCAGAGGCATGGTCCAGTTGGACTTAGATGCAGTCTGCATGTAGTGTGATCACAAACAGGTCTGGTTTCTCAGCTTATTGATGAACATTAATTGTGGTCAGCGAGCAAAGCCGCAAAATATTTCCTCATCAACTCCTGCCTCCATAAAAATCTTGTCATGCATGCAGTACGACTGATTGATGAATCCCTGATTGCATAATTTATTTGAATTGGACAGGTTTTATATGGGGAGGTGGGGTAAAGTAATTTTTACCAGAGATAGTGATTTTTGTCTCATCCGAATGCACCATTTCAGTCTGTGCGCACCCATGTCAGTAAATATTCCAGCGCCTTTTACCTTCGGTAAAACAATCCACAGAAATTACCTGAAGTCATATTAATCCTGTGTGAACACGTGTCACTAATATCCTGTGGAACAGGAGTTTTCTGCTGTTTATCTCGAATATGGATTTGGAAAACATACTGTGCATGCTTGGATCACCTGCTTTGTCACATGCACAACACACTCTGAAGAACACAACTCTGTGTGCAGATAAAAAATAAAGCTTCACATTAAATCCAAAATCAGTGGGATGGGACACATTTGTTTTGTGCCTGTGTGAGAGGTGTTCAAACCACCTTCTCTGCTTTGGGCACAAGGAGCATGTGCTGCTGCGCACCTCTGCACAGAGTGCAAAAAAAGTGAAGTCGGCAAATAACTTGAAGCTGTGTGATAGAAAGTGAGTGGAGAGACAAATCCATTCTTTCACAGACCTTAAAACAAATTTAAAAAGCTTGCTTATTGGCCTGCTTATTGAGTAGCCACTCCCATCTTTGTTATTTATATCGAGCTTTCTTATCCCTTGCTATTCATCATAATAAATATTACAATACTTCACCTCCCCATATAAAACTAATCTCATCTGAAAAGGGCTAAACTCAGTAATCTTTCAATGATATACTACATTTTTGTGGTGTGTAGGAGAGCGCTCTTTCTCAAAACAAATCATGTTGTGTTGACATAGATGTGCTTGGGCCCAGAACGTGAAGCGCAATGTGAGCACAGGCCAGCAGAGCAGAGTGGAGGCGGGACAGTCGTGCTCGGGCACGCTTAAAGGCACCCAGGCCTAGTGTGAGTATGTCGTTAGTCTGTGGGCATGGGCTCTGGTGGTGGTGGAGGGCTACCCTTTCTGAGCAGTGTGGGTTCTGGTTCACTCATTATCACACTCTCCACATACATTTACAGCACAAACACACACACACACAGACACACACAGAGTGTGCAAGAAGACTCATGGAATTTTATCCGTGTACTTTCTAGCTCATGACAAACCATGCATACAGTAAGAGCTGTATGATATTTTCACAACCATTTCTGTCATGGCAAAAACCACTGGTTTCCACAACCCTAACCAACACCCATTCCATATGAGCATTGAACTGAGTAGGAGCCTGAACACATCCCTGATGAATGACAGAATTTACTGGGAAGAAGTCAGAGACTCTATGAGTTATTTGACCGGGATATCCTGAAAATTGCCCAGATACCCAACAAGTTGCTGAACATCAAACACTTTGCAGAAATCAACATAGTTGATCGATATCAACTATGTTGATTTCTGCAAAGTGTTTGCAGAACGCTTCATGTTCTGGGCCCAACCAAAGTGTTTGATCAGCATTGCTGATATTTGTGCTTGCATTCAATGAGCACTCGCAGACCTTGGATTTGGTCGATGGTTGATTTGGTTGGTTGTGAAGCCAGACTGCTTCTGTTGGTGAGCAGCACATAAGTGGGAATGAATCCTATTAAGAATAATCTTTGCAAGCAACTTTCCTGGCATAGCAAGCAGTATAATAGCTCTGGACTTACAATCCAGTCAATCACACATTCCTTTATAGAGTGGGAGTCTCCCGCTCTATAAAAAATGAAAAAAAGATTGTTTGCAATGCCAGGAGAACCGAGACATCGCTCACTGCAGTCGGAGCATAGACTGAGACGACAGACACAGTGGCCAGTGAATGCTTGAGTCTCAACCTCATAGTACTCTCATTGACAGTGGTAACATCCGACACCATTGGAAAATAAGAAAAAATAAGAAAACATAAAAAAATAAAAGCATGATGGCCGTTGATTCACAAGGAGTTCATCCGCCCTTTCACAGGTCTTTTTTTTTGTCCTGCTGGGTGTCATGCCACGCTCCTCACCGGCGAAAATGCCAGTGGGGGAGCCGGTTTAGACGCCGACCACTCGTCCATGTGGCAGGTTGTACTGGCTTACAAGGTTACCGGTAGCAGGATCAATACTGACCCTGACCTGACCTCATAAGGTTGCTGGACAGAGGTGTTTGGCGATGCCAATATCTTTGCAGGAGAACAAAAGTCCAAGTCTTTTGGGTCCTGGTGCTTCCAGTGTTACTGTATGGTTGTGAGACTTGGACACTAACCAGTGACCTAAGATGACGACTGGATGTCTTTGGTACTAGGTCTCTTCAGAGGATCCTTGGGTACCGCTGGAATGACTTCGTGTCAAACGAGTGGCTACATTGGGAGACTAAGATGAGGAGTATCACTTGCATTGTGAGGGAGCATTAATTTTGACATTTTGGCTACATGGTGCTTTTCTCTGAGCATGATCCAGCACAGAGGTGTCTGAGTGTTGAGGACCCCAGTGGCTGGAGAAGGCCAAGGGGACGCCCACGCTTCACCTGGCTGCGGCAGATAGATGGTTATTTTAGCGATGTGGGGCTGGACCTGTTGTTTGCTTGGGTGGTTGCCATCCAGGACCCAGGGCGGTGCTGTGGTGTGGTGGATGCAGCGAAGCACGGCATCAGCGCATGCTCCCAGACTTGACTTGACCAGGAGAACAGCATCTCCACCCGCCTGGCAAAGTTCAGCTCAGATACTGCAAATCCCTGTACCATTCCCCACCCTCAGCTTTTTCACGACTGATCATCGATCATCCACTGATTATAATCTGTATTTGGGTTTACACAGGTTTTTGGCTAATTAATACTTAAGTGTTTTACTGAAATAGGTTTTAAGACCTGACTAGGTAGAAAAGTGTCAGTCTAATCTGGAAGCATTGCTGGAGACATACATGAAGTCTGATGGAAAGAAAACAGAGGAGAATAGTGGGCATGTCCAAAATAAACAAAGAGGATCATACCTCTTGTATTACAGCTGGAGTTGTAGTCGGATGTTTCCACACACTTATTGTGGACATGAATGCTATGGAAATACTGGGCTTTCAATGATTTCTTCAAACTGTTCTTTTTTGTGAGCAGAACCATTATACAAACATACATCTGTAATTAAAACAAAACAAAACAAAATAAAACCAAACAAGAATTTGCTTCGCAAGTTTTCATTTTTTTTAGGTTCTTAGAAATCAACTCATGGTGAAAAAATATACATTCAGCAAATCTAGTGTCTGGTTGAACGACCCTTAGTAAATTTAACCTTGAGCAGATACGTTAGTCAAGTAGCCAAAATGATGTTGACCCTGCAATGTCTACTACAGTAAATGTTTTTTTTTTTTTTTTTTTGCAGAAATATGTTCTAGATAGTTAGGAGAGCAAAATTAGCAACTTGTGCAACTTTGAGCATTTTTAGTTGCAAAGTTGTAGTGTAGCAGGAGTAGTAGTTGTACTATTAGCATAGTAGTAGTGTGGCAGCAGGGTATTAGTAGTGTAGCAGGATAGTAGTAGTGTGACTTTGGCAATATCAGTCTATTAGTTTGTTTGACTGCATCTTGTCTTTGACCTCATATCAACAATGATTTCAGTAACAGACTCCGACTATCAGAAACCCACAAAAACAGGTATACGACCATCTAGTTTTAAAGAGTTAAAAGTTGGTCATGATTCAAGATGGCAGTGACCTCCTTCTTGAATTCTGAAAAGTGCTTAATGTTGCCCATGTAGCAACCAAGCTAATTTTGCACTTCTAAGTACATACAACACCATTCTACAACAACAGTTTACTGTAGTGAGCATTGCAGGGTCCTGTACAGGACACATAGCAACTCAACTATCAATTCATTCATTCATTCGTTTTCTATACCCGCTTATTCCAATTAAGGGTCACGGGGGCTGGAGCCTATCCCAGCGGTCACTGGGCGAGAGGCGGGGTACACCCTGGACAGGTCGCCAGTCCATCGCAGTGCCGCATATAGACAGACAAACACATTCACACTCTCCTTCACACCTACGGTCAATTTAGAGTCAGCAGTTCACCTAACCTGCATGTCTTTGGAAGTGGGAGGAAGCCGTAGCACCTGGAGGGAACCCACGCAAACATGGGGTGAACATACAAACTCCACACAGAAAGGACCAGGTTGGAAGCGAACCTGGGACCTTCTTGCTGTGAGGCAACAGTGCTAACCTCTAAGCCACCATGCCACCACCTTGGCACAATTCATACAGTTTAATTAAATTAGTTGGTTTCCAGACCTTTCTTTTTTACACAATCCAAATATTTTCAATAGGGTTTAACTCAGGACTTTGGCTAGACCATTCCAAAATCTTAATGTTAGCCTGCTTTATCCATTCCACAACCAACTTTGATGTGTGTTTGGGATCATTGTCCTGTTGGAACACTCAGCTGTGTCTAAGCTTCAGCTTCAGTTTTAGCTGATTATTTGAGGTTTTGCTGAAGAATTATGAAGTATTCTTTCCTTCCATCCATTTTTTGAAATGCACATGTTCCACTGGCAGCAAAACAGGCCCAGGGTATGATCCTACAATGACCATGTTTAACAGTTGATACACTGTTATTGGGTTTGAATGCCTCACCATTATTCCTCCAAACATACCTCTGGTCATTGGGGCCAAACAACCCAATCTTGTTTCATTTGCCCATACAAGTTTCCTCCAGAAGGTTTTTTTTCTTTGTCCATGTGGTCAGCTGCAAAGTTTAGTCAAACTTGAAGGTGCTGATTTCAGAGCAGTGGCTTCTTTCTTGGACACCAGCCTCTCAGTGCATGGTGATGTAAAACTGGCTCAAATATAGACAGTGACATTAGTGATCTAGCATCTTCCAGTTCATGGCAGGCCTCTAACTTGTTGGTTCCTGGGTTGTTCCTGAACATCCAAACCAGTTTCTTCTCAGCAGAAGGCGACAGTTTGGGTCTTCTTCCAGAACTTGACAAAGTGGATAAACCACCCAATAACTTGTACTTATGCTGCTTTCCATTTACCTTGGAACTGCGAATGATGTCACACCCGAGGTAAATGTGTTTCAGTTTCCATACAGCACCGCAAGTCAGAAAATAAGCTGAACTCCTCCAAGATTTTGGAGTACACAGTGCTACAAAAAATATGCGGTCCACCAAAGAGACCTTATGGAAGAGAACAGATGGTGCAGAAGTAACATTAGTGTTTTAATTTACGTCTTGGTTTGTAGCATGGTGTAGACAGTCATTAGCAACATCTACCAGGTTAGCCAATATTAGCGGCACCAGTTGATAAACAACACATTACGCGGTATTTCACGCATAAAAATGCCACAGCAACATGTCCACAGACAGCAGTAGGATAGTACTGTGTGCACAATTTATTAAATTGGACACAAAAAAGACAAGTGCTAAAAACAGTAAAAACTACAGCTTTCACTACTGTTGCTGCTGGGAGCAACCACCTTGGATTGTGAACTTGGGGTAGGAATTACGACTTCGAGGGGCGCTCCATTTGTCACTTCCTGCTCGTAACTGGGAAATACGACTGGGAAAATGACTTACAAGTACAAATGGAACACACCATTATATACCACTATTTGAACTGAATCGGCAATTGTTTTGAAATAGCTCCCAGAGACATTCCCCACTTCTCTAAATCTATAATCCTCTTTCTCAGCTCTGCACTGAACTCCTTGGAGTTTCTCATTGTTCTGTGTGTTTGGTTGTCAGGCTTTTATTGGTGAGAGTGTTGAACTTGTAGTGATTACCTTGGCAAGGACATTCAAGTTTATGGGTCCTCTGCCTTTGAGGTTGAGAAACGCCTGGGAAGGGCCTCTAGTGTCTTGAGGTCACTGGACAGAGGTGCTTGGTGATGCTGATACCTTTGCAGGAGAATGAAGGTCCAAGTCTTGAGGCTTCTGGTGCTTCCTGTCTTACTGTAGGGTTGTGCGACTTGGATGCTAACCAGTTACCGAAGCTGATAACTAGATGTCACTGGAAGTAGGTCTCTACGAAGGATCCTTGCATACTGTTGGAATGACTTTGTTTAAAGGAAACAGTTATTTAGCAATGAAGAGTACCACTTAGATTGTGAGGGAACTTTAGATATGATATTTTGGCCAGGTGTCGCAATTCTTTTTTCATGATCCACCATGCAGGTGCCTCAGTGTTGAAGATCCCAGTAACTAGAAGAGGAATGGAACAGCTCTTTGTTTTGTTATTTTATTTTCAGTGAACCTCTAACACCAGCCATAATTGAGAATAATCATATTAAAGGAATAAAGACACCCAGTTATCATCATAAAATAAGCTTTTATGCTGACAACATATTATTGTTGCTGCAAGACTCTCCGTCTTTACAGGTCACTATTAAGCTTATTGAAGCACTTTGAAATGTATCTAATTACTCAAATAAGTGGTCAAACTCCACTATTCTCCCCTGTATCTACAGGTGGATGTGATGATGCAGCCATCCCACAGCCTTCTCATTTGCACACTGGAAATATCACATATTTAGGGGTTAACATCTCTGCGCACACGTCTGAGCTGGTCAATCTCACTTTCACCCCAGTACTCAAAATAATCATGAATGATTTATCACACTGGATGAATCTACCATTATCGATCATGGGAAGAATAGCATCAAAATTACAGTACAACCAAAAATAAATTATTTTTTCGAAATGATTTCAATTCAACCACCACTTGCATAGTTCAAATCATTAGACTCTGTTATTACAAAATTAAACACCAAGAAATAGTACAGATGGACACAGTGTAGACCAGGTAGAAATTTTATACGATTCCAAAGTCCATTTTATTACCCTGTATTTGAACCCCTGTATTTCAGTATTGGATAAAGGGGGTAAAATGGGTAACATCTTTTTTTTTGGTCTCTCTTTCCTATTGAGGTCAGACATTTGACACGGGTGAAAATCACTTCATGGAATATTTACAACTTAAATCAACAATAAAATGAAAAACCAAGTCAAATGTTAATGTTTTAGAGTCCCTCCTTTGATATTGGACTTGATAAGCTTCAAAACTTCAAAAAAGGTGCTATCAAAAATATCTAGATTAATATATAAATCTGATACAACAATGTCTCTACACTCAATGATATGACAACATGGATTACCATTTATTTCAAACTTAGACTATGGGATAAACATGTACAAAACTATTTTCACCATGACAAATATAACCAATAATACCAACTTGCAGCTAATACAATAATAAAAAAAGGATTTCATTATACAAGATCATTATAATGGACTCTATTCAGTGACTCTAGATTCAATGGTGGCCCTATTTCTGCTGGACAGGTCAGTTCATCATGTTGGTACAATATAGGTATATTAGCTTTGAATGGGATGAGTGGTGATGATGGTTATTTCAGAGTTTTGTAGTTATAAGGAGACTGTATCCAGTTCGCCTCACCTGAGAGTAGGCAATGCACCTTTTTGGGATTTGGAGATGTGGCTTTGGAGGGAGGTCTGAAGGAAGGGGCTTGAACTTTTTTGACTGTGTAATTTCAAAATCGTGCTTATTGTTACTGGTTTTTCCAGGATTTCCATACCTTTAAGTGTCGTGAGAAGGAATGGCGACAATACAAAGTGAGAAATGCTTTAGCGACCCAAGTTTCTTTGGAATGTGATTCAGGCCTTAAATGCAGGAATGGATGTATATTAACAAATGAAATGAAGTTGATCACACAAAACATCAAATATCTTGTGTTCATACTGTCTGCAATGAAATAGAAGTCAAAGTAAATGGAAGGGTCACTGCATTTTTTTAATATGCATTTTGCATATCATCCCAACTTTATATAAATAGATAGATAGATAGATAGATAGATAGATAGATAGATAGAAAGTAAAATTTATTTAGTTGCAACTTTACAAATGTGGCAATTAATTCAGAAGTAATAAGATGCTTCAAATAAAGTTATTTCAAAATAATATTTTCATGTTTATTTCTTTCCTGAACTCAATAACTAGTTTTTGGTAAAATATTACATTTTATTTTACAGATGATATTCGTATGTGCACTGGTTTGACTAAAAGTGTTCTTTGGAGTAATGTTATTCAGGAAAATCAGTTATCATCCTGAATGAGTGGAACATAATGCCAATTTCAGTGTAGGCTCCTGGCCCAGAGACTTACATTTTGTTGGTTATAAAATAAGATCAGAAATAAAATTACTGGAGCAGCTAGAAAGGTCTGTCCGTGCTGCTTAAGGAGGACATCCCAATTCATCATATTCTTCTCCACAAAGCCTATTTGTATTGTGATGAGGAATATTTTATTGTTTCCCAAGTGCTGTTCTAAAATCAAGCCACAAATGAATATCCATGGTCAGCGTTGCTCTTGATGAGCATCGCATTGTGTGCCAAGTCTCTGAGTGCCTCCAAAAAAGACTTTTATATGAAAATCAGGGGCCTGGGATGAAAGGCAGAAACTACATAATTTTGTTCTGTGTATGTGAGGGATTACTCCATTAGGGAAATTTATGGAAATGCTCCCAGTGTCACTTTGTTGAACTTTCATTTATGGAGCAATATCATTTAAAAACCTGGACAAAAGTATTTGATTTATTTGGAATTAAGATCAGCAGCAACAGTTATGCATATGGAAAGGTCAGTTTGTGTTCGTATGTAGCAGCTAACCTTTTGACACTAATTTTCTGCTGCCCTGAAGGCCAGATTAGAAACATGCCATTACATGCACCTGAACCGTAAAGTGCATGAAATAAAAAATACATCTGTACAG
>OMMV01219717.1:0-10333 GCA_900302635.1 Chatrabus melanurus | reverse complement strand
CAATCCCTACACAGCAGTTACGTATGTCTATTTTGGTTAACCTGTTTGTATTTAGTTCATCTGTCTGTCACTGCACCCGTGAAATGTCTATTTCTGTGAGTGTACATACCTGTACATGTGTAAAGGTATCTATATATGACCTTCCAACTGTTATAGCAACTTGCTCTCTGACAGTTTGTGTGTGTGTGTTTGTGTGTGTTGCGTATGTAGGGATTGTGATGTGTGAAGGTGAATATTTATTAGAATAAGTATGTTGTGATGCTAAGATCACAACCACACATGGGGAATTGCATCCCTACATGACCATAATTTTTTCAAAATGTTTTTATACTTGTACATTAAAATGCTTCATGAAGTCACAATACTGGAAAAACTCAGCATTAGGCGTCACTTTACTTGGACATTAACTGGACGTGTGGTAAACAGCCATAATTGTGTGTCTTTCTCTCCCGCCTAGGCTCTGAGTAATGTTAGTATGTGAGTTTCTGGGCCACAAGGGAAGCACAGAAGCACATTAAGGAGAGGATATCCATTAGATCGAACAAATCAGTCTAGCCACACTAAACAAATGGACTCACTTATTTACCTGTTCTGAAAAGAAAAAATGTGTTGTGCAAACTGCGTACCATTATTTAGCTGTTCTTTTAGCGGCGTAGGTGTAAGGCACTCTGACTCTCAGTTGATCAAATCAGTTAAAATGATTTATCCAAGAACCACCAGAGTAGTTATCAGTCATCGGAGAGACCAAAGCATACTTGATAGGATATTGTATTACAATTCAGTCCACCGAGCACATTATGCGAAACGTATTTACAACCTCAAATCAGAAAAAGTTGGGACAATATGGAAAATGCAATAAAAAAAGAAAGGTAGTGATCCTTACATTTAATTTGACTTCTCTTTCATTGCAGACAGTATGAACCCAAGATATTCCATGTTTTGTGTAGTCAACTTCATTTCCTTTGTTAAAAAACATCCATTCTTGCATTTAAGGCTTAAAAAAAAGTGGGATGTTAAAGCATTTACCACTATGTAATGTTCTCATTCCTTCTCACAACACTTAAAATAAGTTTTGGCATTGAGTATACCATGCAATGAAGTGTGACAGGTGTTACTTTGTCCCATTCTTCCTGCAAACACATATTAAGGCATGCAACAGTATGGGGTCATATTTGTTGTATTTTTTTGTTTCAAAATTCTCCACGCATTCTGTATTGGGGACAGATCAGGACTGCAGGCAGGCCAGTCCAGTAATCGTACCCTCTTCTTCCGCAGTCATGCCTTTGTAATGTGTGCAGAATGTGGCTTTGCATTGACTTGTTGAAAAATGCATGGACGTTTCTGGAAAAAATGTTATCTTGAAGGCAGCATATGTTGCTCTAAAATCTCAATGTACTTTTCTGCTTTAATGTTGCCACCACAGAAATGTAAATTACCTTTGCCAAGGGCACTGACACAACCCAATACCATGACAGACCCTGGCTTTTGGTCATGTTGCCGATAACAGTCTGGATGGTTCTTTTCTTCCTTGGTCCAGAGCACATAGCGTCCATTTCTTCCAAAAAAAGATCCTCAATACTGATTCGTCTGACCACGATCCATGTTTCCACTGTGTGATGGTCCAACCCAGATGCCTCCGAGCCCAGAGAAGTCGGCGCCGCTTCTAGACAAGGTTAACATACGGCTTCTTTTTTGCACAGTAAAGTTTTAAGTGGCATTTGTGAATGTAACTCTGTATTGTAGTGCTTGACAAAGGTTGCCCAAAGTAATCGGTTGCCCATGTGGTTATATCAGCTATTGATGAATGACGGTTCTAGATGCAGTGCCGTCTGAGGGATCGGCAATCCCGGGTGTTCAGCTTAGGCTTGCGCCCTTGCCCTTTACACACTGAAAATCCTCCAGATTTCTTGAATCGTTTAATGATATTATGCACTGTAGAGGGAGAAATATGCAAATCCCTTCCAGTCTTTCTTTGAGGAGCAGGTTTTTAAACATTTCAGTAATTTTCTCATGCATTTGTTGACTAACTAGAGATCCTCTGCCCATTTTTGCTCCTCCTCCTTTTTATTTTTTTACTAAATCATGATTACAATCACCTGTTGACAACACCTATTTTAAATAACATTTAATTTTTTTTAACCTCATTACTAGCCCTAAATTGCCCCAATCCTATCTTTTTTTTTTGGAATGTGTTGCAGGTCTTAAATGCAGAAATGGATGTATATTAATAAATTAAATGAAGTTGACAACACAAAACATGAAATATCTTGGGTTCATTCTGTATGTAATGAAATAGAAGTCAAAGTAAATGTAAGAATTACTGTTTTGCTTTATTTTTTTTATTTTTTCCATATCATCCCAACTTTTTCTGATTTGTGGTTGTAAAACAAACTTGGCTTGTGGCATTGATAGTGTATGTGTGCATTCAGTGTTTCAAAACAAAAACAGTACTGGGAGACTGAAACCAAAGATTGGTTTCATTCTGACTGATAAGAAGCAGCCTAAACAGTTGACGCTACCACCACTGTCTATAAATCTTGACTCAGTGGTAGTCACAATTAACCTAAAAGTGTGTGGATTAGCAGTTATCAGAACTAGCTGAAAAGTGAACTGTGATAACGCTAAACCGAAAACTGCTGAAACATTTATCTGAAGCTACCGAAACCCACTTACTTTTATTATATCAATTTATATTTGGTTTGGGTTTTTGGCTCTAAAACCCTGAAGAACAGACCTAAACAAACTTTAATATGTCGGAACCGTAAACACGGAGGTTCCCAAAAACATTTAGCATGCCAAGATCAGATGATCAAGATGTGCATAAATAATTAAATGAACAAATGAAATGAAATGGTAGTTTCCATTCAACATGCAGTTTGTTCACAGTACAGAATGTAATAAATGAACAAGAAATATTAAGAAATAAAAACACATGAAAAAGAATTTTAATCTATTTAATGCATTTATTTGTTCGACCTCCTGGCAGCGTGGTGGCCAAGCCGTTAAGTGCGATCGCTTTCGATGCAGAAGGTTCCCGCTTCAAGGCCAGCTGTGCCCATTCTCCATGTAATGTGGAGTTGCATCTGGCGTAAAACTTGTGCCAAATCAACATGCAGATCCATATCGGATTTACTGTGGCGACTCAAAGTTGAAATTGGGAGAAGCCGAAGGAATTTGGTTTGACCTCCTGCTCCTCGAGGTGATTCTTGTTGCCTTCATGAGATGTCAATTTCACTTATTGGATTAGTGTATGAGCTCCAACAGGAACAAACATGTATGATTTTAGGGTTTACAAATGTTTTTGACCGTTAAACTTTATTTAAAAAATGTTAGCTTGTTTAAAGTTAGGGTAATGAAATTTAGTGGAAGCTGATTGGCCTGCTGGTAGAGCAGGTAGCTGAGTGGCTAAGGAGCTGGCCTGCCAGTCTGTAGACCTGGGTTCAAATCCTGCTCGTACTACCTGTCTGTGTCCTCAGACAAGACACTTAATCTGCATTGTCTCAGTCCACCCAGCTGTAAATGGGTACCGGCCTTGGCTGGGGACGTAACCTGCGTTGGACTGGCGTACCGTCCAGGGAGAGTCGCAGATGAGTGTCTACTTCACACTATGGAATCCAGAGATAAGCACCGCCCCTCAGGGCCTATATAGGACTTACTTTTATAATTGGTCCGCTATTGGTTTTCAAAGTTAGCTGAAAAGCTAATCCGCTAACTGAGCTGATTATCTGAACTGTGCCCACCACTTGTTTTGACTGATTAAGAAGGTGCGTTCTAGCGGCACATGCGCCAAACATCCAGTATCTGTAAACCTAAACTCTAGAATTAGAGACGTTGAACAGTGCTCTGACAGTGTGATGGCAGTAGTTTACGTAATCAATACTAGACCACGACGGAAATTAACACCAGTGGCTTTTCCTACCCACAAAGAAATATGTGGGCTTTTGGAATTTGAACTTAAAAGCTTTAAATCCAAGATATTGATCCGGTGATGGGTGTATGATGCAGAGAATGTTACCTCAAGATGTATGATATCCTGGTTATGTGTGCGTGTGTGTTGTGTTCCTCTGTTGCAAACATTTGCAGTTGATTGTGAATTTGGTTTGCGAGCATTAAACTTTAGTCATATAATAAATAAACAGAGGATGTCGAAGTTTGGTTTTTGTAGCGGGTATACACATATAAAAATTGTATTGGACATAAGACACATTGGAAGCTGTGCCAAACATCCTGTTAATGTATTGCTCAGTGTACCAAAAGCAGATAAACTATAAATCGAAGTGCATTGCTTTCCTCATAAATTCTACATTATAACCAGGAAGTGCAATTCTAGCGGAGATACGCTATTTTATATCTTGCTAGTCTTTAAGCATTGATCTGCAGCAAAGTGGTTTATAAATATACCCAAACTATTTATTTGTGTGCAGTCCAGTGTCATATGGATTTCAGTGCTCAGCTGCATTACTGTCCTAAGAATGGCAATCTAAGCATAAATCTTTTATTGTTACCTCCACCAAGGAGTCTGTTTGACATTGGCATTTGTCTGTCAGCAGGATTACTCAAAGTCTTACTCAAAGCCCATTACATTTTGATGATCAAAATCTGGATGTGCATTCTGGATCTCGTGCTCTCTCTTTTTTACTTTTATATATAAAGCTTCGGCATTTTGGACACGCCAACCAACTTTTCAAAAGATATTTGAGCAAATTCCTAAGAAACTTGGTGGCCTGATCAATTTCATCAGGAACACATTCCATTTAGGTTTTGATCAGGATCTGGATTTAGTTTGTTTTTCCTCCTTGAGCAAGATGGGACTTTTTTTTTTATCATTTCAATCTTCTTTCAGTTGCTCCTGTTAGGTCGCACAGCAGATCATCCGTCTCCATCTCACCTTGTTCTCTGCATCTTCTTCTGTCACACCAACTGTCTGCATGACATCTCACACTACATCCAGAAACCTCCCCTTTGACCTTCTTCTTCTTGTCCTGCATGGCAGCTCCATCCTCAGGATCCATCTCTGGATATACCCCGCATCCCTCCTCTGCTCATGCCCAAACAATGTCAAACTTGCCTCTCTCACTTTGGCTCCAAACCATACAACCTGCACCATCCCTCTGACATGCTCATTACTAATCCTGTCCATCCTCATCAGTCCCCCCCCTGCCATTTGCAGCTCTGCCATGCACATTTACTCTCTCAAGACTGTACCTCCACCTCCTCAAGTTCACTTCAACCTGCTTCCTACTCTCTCTACAGATTGTGATGTCATCTGCAAACATAGACTATGGATACTCCTGTTGGATCTCGTCCATCAACCTGTCCATCACCATTTCATATAAATTAAGGCTCAGAGCTGATCATTGATGCAATCCCACCTCCGCCTTGATCCCAGCTGTCATCATCATGCGGGTGGCACATGATTGGACCTAATCTGACCTGTAGTGGGACTTTCTTAGGTTCGTAGACCTGGAACTGGCCAGATCTCTGTGGGTAGATACACCTACTTCTGGTCACTTTTGACATTCCACTGGTCATGGGATTATTTCAATGCAACAACAAGCACAGACGGGGCTGGCTGTGAGGACTGTATCAGTCCTCATGGATCTGGTAACCATGGTGAAAATGGCTCAATGCGTCTCCACTTTGCAAAAGGTTGGGGGCTATGAGTTGCTGGATCCTGGTTTCAACATCCAGAGTAACACTGTTGGACATGGTATTCTAATACTGGCAGTGCCGCTAAGGAGATTGATCATGATCTTGTAGGAAGATGATGAAGACTTCTACAGAACTGTAGGGTCTATAGAAGTGCCCAGGTTGTGAACTGTGACCACAGACTTGTTGTAGCTTCCTTAATGATTCAGTTGAAGTCTCACAGACTGCCGTTTACAACGTGTCTGGCTAAATGCCTGGTTAAATTTAGCCAGACTTCAAGATCAGACTTTTTCACTGGGTGTTTGCACGAAATCAAGCTGAAAGGCTTGCGGACATGCACATAACTGGTAACCTGAATGGAATGTAGAAGTTCTTCCGCGACCAGACCCTGAATGTTGTTGGGGATTGCCTTGTAGTTGTCAGTATCCGCAGGAGGAGGCATTTCATATCTGAGATCACTCTGAATATCATCCAGAGAAGTCACTGTGCATGGCCTGCTGGAAGTTCCAGGCTTTATAGAAAGCTGAGAAAGTTTTTTGTAATGGCCCTGAGGTACACAAGGAGGCATTTGTTAGAGAAGTCTGTGGTGGGATTACTTACAATTTGTGATCTAGTGAGCCTTGACCTGTTTACAAAAGAATAAAAGCAATTCGTTTTTCCAAACCTACAAGTCATTCCATTGCAGTCAAGGTGGGTGATGGCTCAGTCCTGACAGATGCCTCTGCTGTAGTGTCCCATTAGGCCAGCTACTTTGAGGAGCTGTATAAGGCTGATTCTCCTGCCAGTATGTTAGACATCCCCAGTTCCAGGATTTTTGTGGATGATCCTCCACTCAACTGCAAATCACCAAGTGTTAGTGAGATCGCAAAGGCAGGGAAAGTATTGGAGCTGAACTCCTACAGGTGATTAGATATGCTACTCTTGTAGCATTGCAAAAAAAATCTGTTTTAATCTGGGCATGGGTATCATCCCTATGGCCTGGAAGAAAGGGCTTCTTGTCTCACTCTGGAAAGGAAAGGTTGATCGCCAGGATTGCAACAACATTGCTCTTTGTGCCGGGAACAGTGCTAGCAAGGATTATTTTGAACGGGATTCAGTCCGAGTTACTTGCTGCTCAGCGACCGTAGCAGTCTGGTTTTACACCCAAGAAGTCAACCATCAACTGCATCCTAGCTCCACAAGTACTTATTGAACACAACAGCAAATATCGGCAATGAGCCTTCCCAAGCTATGGTGATTTTTGCAAAGCGTTTAAGTCGGGTGACTACGCTGCTCTCTTGGACATCCTGATAATTAACTAGATCCCCAACAAGTTGCTAGACATTATAGCTGGCTTACCCAAAGATACTGTGAGTGCTTTGTGAAGCTGGGGCACAGTCTCTGACTTCTTCCCAGTGAATTCTGGTGATCGTCAGCAATATATCCTGGCTCCTACTCTGTTTAATGATTGAATGGACTGGGTGTTGGGTAGGGTTGTAGAGAGCAGGGGTTTAGGTGTCTTTGTCAGCAAGGAAAGGTTTATTGAACTTGACTTTGTGGATGATACTGTGAACTTTTTTTGTTGCACTTGAAAACCTGAGTGAGGAGTCAGTATCTGGGTTTGTGATTGTCCTGGATCAAGACTGAGATCCAGGCTTTCAATGACTTCCTGGACTCAGTCATCAGAAGTGTATCTGTATGCAGAGAAAGTGTTGGACTTGTAGCGAGATTTACTTATCTCAGCAGTGACCTCTCCCTTTGAGACTGAGAGATGCATGGGAAGAATTTACGGAGTCATGAGATACCTGGACAGAGGTGTTGAGCAATGATGACACCTTTGCAAGAAACGAAGGGCCAAGTCTTTAGGGTCCTGTTGCTTCCTGTCTATCTGTGTAGTTGTGAGTCCTGGATGCTGTTCAGTTAACTAAGACGATGACTGGATGTCTTCAGGACTGGGTCTCTTTGGAGGATCCTTGGGTACCACTGGAATGACTTTGTGTCAGTTATGAAAGTTACTTAGGGATACTCAGAGGAGCCATGACACTTGTATTGTGAGGGGATGTCAGCTACGATATTTTGGTCATGCAGCGCGTGTCTTTGGGCATGGTCCAGCATGCAGGTGCCTTGGTGTTGAGGATCCCAATGAATGGAAAAGGACAAGGGGTCGCTCAATGTTCACTTGGCTGCAGCAGATAGATTATTTTTGAGGTGGGGATAGACCTGTTGTCTGCCTTGGTGGTTGCCATGCAGGACCCAAAGCAGTTTTGTAGTGTGGTGCATGCAACAACGCGCAGCACCATTGCATTCTCCCAGACCTTTATTTTAACCAACCTCTTCCTCCTTATACTTTCCTGTACTTCCTCATTCCACCACCAAGTCTCCTTATCCTAGTTCCTCTGTCCAGGTGTCACACCAAGTACCTTCCTTCCTAGCTGTCTGCCTCACCAGTTGTTCAGCCATCCAGCATCTCTTCACCATCACCCAGTGCCTGTCTCACCTCCTCTCTGAATTTCACACAACAGCCTTCTTCCTTCAACTTCCACTAACTGATTATTGGTTCATTCCTGGCTCTCGTCTTCTTCTTGGCCTCAAAAGTCATCCTACAAACTACCATTTGATGCGGTCTAGCTATGCTCTCCCCTGCCACCACCTTATAGTCGCCAATCTCTTTCAGGCTGCATCTCCTGCACAGGACATAGTTCACATGTATGCACATTCTTCCACTCATACATCATGCGGTGCTCCTCCTTCTTTTTAAAATATAGTATTCACCACAGCCATTTCCACCATTTTTGAAAAATCCACTGCCCTCTACCCTTCCATATTCCTCTCCCCGACATCATACGTGCCCATCCTCATCACCGTTGGTCTTTTCACCAAGATGCACATTAAAGTCTGCTCCAACCACCACTCTTTCTTCCTCAGATACACTCTCTACATCCCATCTAGCTCACTAAATAAATCTTCTTTCTCCTCCACCTCACAACCCACTTGTGAGGCATATGTACTTATGACATTCATCATCGCCCCTTCAGTTCCAACCTTCACACTCATGAAGGTCAGACAATACTTTAAGCTAATTTCTTCTAGAATGCTTGTACACCATTTCTCCTCCCACCCACACCATGATACAACAGTTTGAACCCACCTCCAATGCTCTTGGCGTTACGTCCCTTCCACTTGATGTCTTGTTACACACAGTATGTCTACCTTTCTCCTCTCCATCATATCAGCTAGCTCTCTCTCTTTACCCGTCATACTACCAACAAAGTTCTGACTGTCACTTCCACAGTTCTAACCTTCCTCCTCTCCTGCTGCCTCTGGACAAAGCCTCCCTGTCTTCTTCCTTCTTCACACAACCATAGCATAGTTTTCACTGGTACCCTGCTGGACAAAAGTACCAGTGGCGGTCGTTGTTAACCCAGGCCTCAACCGATCTGTTATGGAAACTCGATTTGTGATCTGTATGTTTGGTTTGGCAAAGTTTATGTCAGATGCCCTTCCTGTTTCAACCCTCCTCATTTATCCAGGTTTTGGACCAGCAATCAGAATGCACTGGCTTGTGCACCCCCAGTGGCTGAGTTTGCCTCCCCCCACCCCCCAACATTTCAGTCAATTCATCAAAAATAATAATGCACTGATCTTGATGAAACCTGTCACCTGTAAGTGAAATTCCATTCAGGTCTGCATAGGGATCCAGATCTGTTACACTGAAATATACATTCGAACAATGGTGAGAAAATTTACGATGGAAATTCAAATCCAAAATTTGAGGATTGTGTTGAAATATGTGTTCTCAGTGTCTTTGTTGTTCATTTATTGTTCAGGCAATAAATGTTCAGTGTTCTTCAAAATGTAGAAACAAGTAAAATTGGATTGATAATGTTTTTATGCAAAAGATCCAAGGAAGAATTTTCCATCAATTACATCTCAACTCCAGCAAAACACACACTAATAGCAACACACACACACAGACACGCACACTGGACAGTGACAGCAATATTCACAACCTAGTTGAAGAGGAAATACAAATATATCTTCTCTCTTTATCAAGCTTAATGAGAATGTATGGTAACTATCAGTGGGAATGAATGTGAAACACAACTCCTCGTTCAGAACTCTTTTTAGATTTACCCCAAACTATCTGAATGATGACGGTTTATCACACTGTAAGATTAGATAGAAAGGGAAAACAGAGGAAGAGTGAGAGACTTTAAGTGCTGCTAAGACTGCTTAAAAAATCAATAGAACAAGAAAAAAAGCCATTGATAGATTTTCCGACAACCATCATTTTCTCTTTTGCTTCAGCATCAGCAGCCACTCAGTTTCAGTGATTAAGATGCTCACTTTCTACCATTTCTGTACACATCACCACGTCATGGTCCATCAGTTGTTCGTGGATGGTCATGAGGCAGAGTTCCTCCCTTATTTGTGACTCCTGGACGAGCTATAATGGTCCACTGATGCACTGGCCTTCTGCCAACCAGGGGGTGGAGCTGCACAGCAGGCAGAGTCACACCTCAGCAGAAAGAGAAATACAAGAATAACTCAAAGAAGACCACAGATGTACTGGACACCAAAACACCCAAAATGTCTGAATTAAGCCCCTGTCACACTATCACATATTTGCTTCCCATAGAAGCACGTATTTTGAAATTTAAAAATATGGGGGTTAGGCAAGCTTTAAGTATGCTTCCCTTAAACA
>OMMV01219706.1:0-12565 GCA_900302635.1 Chatrabus melanurus | reverse complement strand
GTGTGTTTTTTTTTGTTTTTTTTTTTTTCAAAAAAATTTTTTTTTTTTTTTTTTTTTCAAATTTTATTTGATTGATGGAAATCATTCCGCGACCCACCCCTCGGCGTCCCGCGACCCCCTGGGGGGTCGCGACCCCCACTTTGGGAACCCCTGGACTAGCCCCTGCCTACTTGGCTGATCTAATAAAACCTTATTCACCAGCTCGTGTGCTGCGTTCTCAGGATGCAGGACTGTTGTGTGTCCCAAAGGTAAAGAAGAAGTCAGCAGGTCACAAAGCTTTTTATTATCATTCACCTGTTCTGTGGAATAGTCTGCCTGCTGAGATAAGACAGTCCAATTGCGTGGATTCATTCAAATCCAGATTAAAGACTTATCTGTTCTCTTTTGCGTTTGACTAACACAAATTTGGGTAAAATAAAATACTTCTCCCCTCCAACCAACAAGTTACGTTGCTGCTACTATTAGAGCTGGACACAGTCTCACAGCATCTAAATTCTGGGTACGTTAATGTAAAGTAGGAGTAAGTTGCCCTTGATCACGTTAGCTTCCTGTCTGCTATTCTGTTGTTTTATTGTGTTACTTGTGTGTGTTGGTCATTCTGGCTGATGTATCTCTGCTCTCCTCTTTGCCTGAGGTGCAGACATGGTGCTGATGAGATAGATGCAGAGTACATGGCAGAATTTGGACTGCGGGTTGGTCACCAATTGTTGATGTTTGGACCCCTCACCCGCTCCTTGGCAGGGTCCCATCCCATGGATCTGAGTGGACGAAGGATGGCAGGACTGTGTGAAAATTGGGACACTGTCTCCTTCTTTCTGTGCATGTTTAAAAATTATTTTTGTGCGTTGTCTTATTCATCTGTTGTCATTGGTAGTATGGCCATAGCAGATGGTCACCCCTCTGAGTCTGGTCTGCTTGAGGCTTCTTCCTATACTCATAAAACATCCAGGGAGTTTTTCCTTACTACTGTTGCCATTGTGCTTGCTCAAGGGGTGGGTAAGGTTAGACCTTACCCTTGTGAAGCGCCTTGGGGCGACTATGTTGTGATTTGGTGCTATATAAATAAATTGAATTGAATTAAATTGAATTGATCATGGCAGCACAAGAACAGGCCCTAAGCACCAGATCCATAGAGGCAGGAGTCTACCACAGCCGCCAGGGCCCAAGTTGCAGGCTGTGCAAATGCACTCCGGAGACAGTCCAGCACATAGTAGCAGGATGCAAGATGCAAGCTGGGACAGCTTACACTGAGAGGCACAACCAAGTAGCGGCGATAGTGTACAGGAACATCTGTGTCACATATGGATTTGAAGTCCCCAAGTCCTGATGGGAGACATATCCGAAGGTGGTTGAGAACAACAGGGCTAAGGTTCTGTGGTACTTCAAATTCCAGACAGTCAAGCAGCTGCTGGCCAACCAACCAGACTTAGTGGTTGACAAGGAACAGAAGACTGCAGTTGTGATAGATGTGGCAATCCCAGCCAACAGCAACATCAGAAAAAGGAGCACGAGGAAATTGAGAAGTACCAGGGGCTGAAGGAATAGCTGGAGCAGATGTGGAATGTAAAGTCCAAAGTAGTCCCAGTGGTAATAGGAGCATTAAGAGCTGTAACCCCCAAATTGGAAGAGTGGCTCCAGCAGATTCCAGGCAAAACATCAGAGGTCTCTGTCCAGAAGGGCGCAGTCCTAGGAATAGCTAAGATACTGGGCAGAACCCTCAAACTCCCAGGCCTCTGGTAGAGGACCTGAGATTGAGGAACACAGAAATAGCCTGCCTTTATATCAGGCACTTAAAGATGATCATATAACCTCTGCCTCTCCTGTTCTTTGGCAGAGGGATTAAAAATAACATACAGTAAATATTCAATAAATACACTATTAAATCAAGCTGTTTAACTAGAAAATTCCTTTTCATCCACAGGAGGTATATTCAGTCATCAGAGAGAGAAATACAGTCAGTCATTGTGTTTCTTCTCCAAACATAAGAACTCAAAGTGCTCACAAACTGATCAATGTCCTTTGAAGAATACAGATTTGGTCACATTTGCTTTTGCACTGATTTAAATGTGGTCTGACATGATGGAAATTGATGTGTGGTTGAAAATGAAGTTATTTATAGACATGGGCACAATTAGACCATTTCAGCTTCTCAATTATGTCTCAGGCAGCTCCAGCCTTCATCACTTGGATGTAAAAGGCTGCCCCTAATGGATCTCTAAAGCAATTACAGTATGCTCTAAGGGCTAATGAATATAACTTGCTTTTTTGGTTGCGTTTTGTCTTCCTCATTAGATAAAACAAGCTATTAGTCATGATGCTTCAGAATTTGACATGATTGATTTTGTACCACGATATGCTCAGCAATATTAAATTGTTCTCAACGGATGAAAATAATACAGTAATAGTCATCCAAGGCAGCAGCATTTTGTAAATGGAGGCCATGTGCATTTATTATTTTGGGTTATTTTCTTTGTGGAGCTCACTAAATCAGAGGGATTGATGGTATAGCAATGACTGACACAGGATCTTACATTTATAAGCTACTATAATATACACATTGCAAACTAAAGGGCGTTTTGATTACTCAGTAGAATAAATGTGTATTAAATTCCAAATACCATGATATCATTCTTTAACCTTGTAAACATTGAGACAATGCCTGCTCGATGTGCATAGGAGGTTGTTCAATGGAACGGTGTTGTGTTAGCAATATGTAGACATGGTTCGATTACCGGTCACACAACCCGTCTGTGTCCTTGGACAAAACATTTCATCTTCATTGTTCAGGTCCACCCAGCTGTAAATGGGTACCAGCTTGGCTGAGGACATAATCTGTGATGGACTGGCATCCCATCCAGAGGGAGTGGTAGACTCTCATATGCTTCACGCTATGGTACCGAGGGATAAGCAGAGGCACCAGTGGGCCTCAGGACCTATATAGGACTTCTTCTATTTGCTCTTGGCAAGAATTTTGAGAACAACAAGATATAGAACCAAAATCTGAACTTTATTAGCTCCTTGCAATTATCAGCCATCACACTTGGAGTCAGAGGAGACTCTTTTTTGACAGTTTTCAGGTTCGCTTCTGACTGGAGTGGTGACTGACATGGACTTCAGTGGGCATTTTGGTGAAGGGAACAGAGGTGCTGAGGAGATGTGTGATGGGTACGGTGTTGGAGAGAGAAATGGGGAAGAGCAGTTGGTGGTGGATTTACCAAAAGGATAGAAACAGCTTTGTTGGCTGCATATCTTAAGTACACAGGATGACTTATAACGGTGGAGTAAGGTGCAAACAGGTGGATATGTCCTGTGCAGGGGATGCAACCTGAAATAGACCGGAGGTTTTAAGGTAGTAGCAGAGGACAGCGGGGTGAATGTAGACAGCATCAGACGGTGGTCTGTAGTAGTACTTCTGAGGTGAGCAAAAGGAGGACAGCGAGGTCTGAACCAAGGATCAGATGTTGGAAGCTGAACATGGAAGACTGTTGTGTGAAATTCAGGAAGAAGTTGAGACAGGTGCTGGGTGGAGATGAAGATATGCTGGATGACTGGGCAACTACTGCAGAAGTGGTGAGGGAGACAACTAGGAAGATACTTGGCATGACATCTGGACAGAAGAAGAAAGACAAGGAGACTTTGGTGTAATTAGTACATACAGGAAAATATGAAGGAAGAAGAATGTTTTGCGAAAAGAAATGGAAATGGCGGAATGCTGAAGTATATAGACAGGACTACAAGATGTGAGTTAAGCTCAAGAGAGGGGTGGCGAACATTAAAGAAATGGTGTGTAGTGAAGTGTGTAGTGAACTATACATAAAGTTGGATATTAAAGATGGAGAAAACAACATGTAACAATTTTTCAGACCAATGGACCAAGGTGGAAAGGATGTGCCGCACTTTAAGGTGATAAACTATGCAGATGGAGAGTGTGTTTCGAAGCTTGAGGGAGTACTTTGAGGAGCTGATGAATGAAGAAAATGAGAAGGAGAGAAGGTGATGATGTGGAGAGTGAATCAGGCAATGTGAGGGATAGATGACGATGAAGTAAAGACAGCTATGAAGGGAGAGATGACAGAGTTTTTAACCAGAGTTTTTAACAAAATCGTGGAAAATGAGAGGATGCCTGAGGAGTGGAGGAGAACTGTATTAGTGCTGACTTTTAAAAATAAAGGTGATGTGCAGAGTTGTAGTATCTACAGCAGCATAAAGTTGATCATTCACAGAATGAAGTTTTTGGAAAGTGTAGTGGAAGCTAGGCCGAGAAGAGAGGTGTAGATGTATGAGCGGCAATATGTTTTTTTGCCAAGAAATTGCATTACAGATGCAATGTTTGCTTTGAGAGCGTTGAGTATAGGATAGGCCGGAATGAGTTTCATTGTGTGTTCATGAATTCAGCGAAAGCTTGTGATAGACTGCCAAGAGAGGAGGTGAGGAAGTTGGGAATAGCAGAGGAGTATGTGAGGGTGTTGCACGATACGTAGGAGGACAGTGTGACAGTGTTGAGGTGTGTGATCATAACGATGGACGGGTTCAAGGTGGAGGAGGGCTTGCATCAAGGACCGGCTCTGAGCCCTTTCTTGTTTGCAATGGTGTTGGACAGGCTGATGGATGAGATCAGAGTCTGAATGGAATATGATGTTTGCAGATGACATTGTGATCTGAAGTGAGAGCAGATTGAGGTGAGCCTATAGAGGTGTAAGTACCCTCTAGAGAGAAGAGTAATAAAAATTAGTAGGAGGAAGCCTAGTTGTATCCCTGAGACATCAAATCGCAACGCTTTGTCAGAGCCCTTCAATGTAGACAGAAATATGTATTTAAGTGAATGCAAGATAAACCTTTCCACAAAACCTAACTCCTCACCCTATACTGTAACACCACCCAAAACAGGCATAAACAAGTAGAAATCCATCACTTCAGAGTTTCACATATATCCATTTTCAAGCTGAGTCAGGTTAGCCTTAGAGAAGAGTCTGCTGACGCCAAAGGGTTCTGATAAAGCCTCACTATTTCCTGTCCCCCAATGAGCACATGTTGCAGGCAGCATGATGCATCAGCCTACAACATTGCATTGAAATATTGATTATTTGATTAAAGATGTTTTCATCTGCGCTAACAGTTTATGGTTTTAATTTTGTTCAAACTCATGACTTACACCTGAGTTCTCATTTCAATCCACAGGTGGATGCGGATGATGCATAAATGGTGATGGCCTAGAGGTTAAAGCAGTGGGCTTGAGACCAAAGGATCCTCGGTTCAAACCCCTGTCAGACTGGAAAATCACTAAATGCCCTTGGGCAAGGTCCTTAATCCCCAAGTTGCTCCCGATGTGCAGTCGAGTGCCTTGCATGGCAGCACCCTGACATCGGTGTGAATGGGTGAATGTGAGGCATCATTGTAAAGCGCTTTGAGTGTCTGCTTCAGATGGAAAAAGCACTATATAAATGCAGTCCATTTAAACAGACATTATGCAAAATTCTAAACTTACAGTTAACTGGCCTAATAGCCAGTACAAGACCTCTTGCTAAATCCAATGCAATGTGATATAGCTGTTGTTGAATGCTAGTGAAAAAAAGATGTGGCAGAGATTTATCTGTTCTTTATTTTAAACCGGTTATAACTTCATGATGAGTAATCAGGATTTCCTTTCCCAGCAATACTCTAAATCAGCATTTACACTGTCCCCTAGTAGGTGGCAGCATGGGGTCATATGCCCAAATGACAATACATTAGCTGTAACACTAAGAAGAGGCTAAAGAACATACAAAAAAATTGAACTCCCAGGGAAGTTCAAAGCATGGCTTTATCAACACAGCCTGCTGCTCAGAGTGATGTGGCTGCTGATAGTTATGAAGTGTCACTGACAGCTGTGGAAGGGGTGGAGTGATAGATCAACAAGTACCTCCAAAGTGGCTTGAAATTCACTTAAGTTTCACATCAGTCGGGCTGTGCATCAGATCTGGACAGCTGCAACTGCCTTTTTCATCTATGGTAGAAGAATTCAGAGTGGCCAGAGTGGGATGAAAGTGGAAAGCCTCTGTGTCACTGGCCGAAGCACAGGGTATTCTTCAACTCAAGGACATAATTGGAATATCCTGCACAGGAAGGCAAGGATGAGGAATGATCCACTTTCAACAGTGGGGAAAAGCCAACTCAAGGGAGCGGAGAATTATGATCCAGGCAGTGATAAGAACCCCAGAAGAAGAATGGAGGAGGTCAAGAGCTGTGTCGCCAGGAATGCAAGGAGCATGGACAGGGTGGGACCTCTTCAAGAGAAATATAACATGGGTTGACACATGGAGGTTGGAGACCTTTTGTATCTCCTTCCTGCTATGGGCCAAATATGACACCCTCTCAACACCAGTGAACCTGCACAGATGGGTAGAAGGAACATCCTACTGTGCAAGCTCTGTGAGCTAAAGGGCACCATGGAATGCATCTTGACAGGGTGCAAGATTACTCTGACCCAGGGTGATACAGGTGGTCCCACTAGAAAGTGCTGACCATGCACGCTGGCATTGTACACCAGAAAAGGACCAGAAAGTGCTAAATGATGAACAAGTCACCACTTGCAAAAACTTTCTTTGGGGAAGTAGTGAAGCCAATAAAAACAAGTCCAATAAAACCAAGATAAGCCAACCGTATTCAGCCCAAGCATCAGAGCTAAGTGAAGAGCTGAAAAAGAGGCTCCAGTTTTCAGATGTCATACCACCTTGAGGCCCAATGCAGTAATGTGGGGTGCAGAGGATTCCCAGTCCAGTCATTCTGGAAGTTGCTGATTGTGACAGATTGGGGGAGGCAGCAGAGTGATCCTCCTGATGGAGTAGGAGGAAGAGGTTAAGCTGGAAGCCAGGAGGATATGAGCACTGACCTTGCCACTGCTGCTAACCCACCAACAGAAGAGGGTTATGGTTAAGGGTTGAACATTTGATCTGACGACCTGACCTTCTGGCCATGGTTAAAATTATTATGAAATGACTGAAGCATACATCCTTCCTTGTATACAAACACACCCTCATGCAAAATCAGAAGTTCCTGTGTACATTTGTTTGTCTATCACATTAATCTTGGCTGACTCACTTACTCACATTTTGGAAATCTAAGCCCTGCTTAGTGCCAGAGAATTATTTAGCGTACAAAAATAAATCATAAATCAATCAATGAAATACACTCTATTAACTCCTGCTGTGATATGCCCATCTTTTAAAAAACGATTTGGATGTTAACACTTGAGCTTTACACTACTTATAGGTGACAGTTCATAAGTACTGGGAATACTTTAAATCTATATCCATTTATTTCCACTGCATTATGAACACTAATCTGTGACTCAGAAATGCTTGAACATTTCAATTAGTTCAGTAACAAGGGCGCACATGCTGTGTGTGTGTGTAGCCGAGTTGTTTGCGTGGGCTTTTTTTATTAACTATACAGCGATTTGATTGAATTATAACTCTAGGCGACTCCAGAGTAAACACATAGGTTTGGCTGACTTTTCACAGTTCATCTTGGCATGCATTAGCACTCAGAATGCCAAATTATGAACACTGCCCAAGTCACAACTGATAATTACAAACTCTTCTATAAATGCTCTGTTATTGCAGTGATCATGTGGAGTCTGTGTATCACTGAGTGATGATCATTCTGATACCTTGACTTTAAATGTTTCATTCACTCAGGGTAACAGGGAATAGAATTTGTTATTGCCAAGAATTTACATCAAATAATTTTGACACCGGTGATGGCTATTGCATTTTCCACATGCACATTAATAGTCTAAAGCTGCACTACAATCTGGCAACCTGTGCGAGTGGACAGAATAGTCATTTATTTGTGAACACTGTTTTAATTCAGACAGACGTTTTGTAACCGCATCTCTTGGGTGTTCTGGTGCAGTGTCAGAAGTGAGAGCCGCATTCAAAAGAAAAAAAAATAGCTGGGAAACTGTCAACAGAGAGAGAAAGACAGACAGAGAAACAGACAATGACAAATGGAACCAAAGTGGATTCATAATGTACGTCGCCGACCTGAGGATGTAAATTGCGACCTCTGTTGATTTCTCTTAGCGTTCCTCTTCTTTTAAACAACAGGGTCAAACAAGCAAAGGCAAAAAGAATGAATAACGGCGAGCGGCTGATGAAGTCAGTTTAGTTTCAATAATGCATAAATGTGGAAAACAAGAATTGCAAACACCTGTCATGTCTTATAAACAAGCAGCAAAGTGAATTGTACAATTCCCCTACACACCAAGAAATACCTTGCAGCCTCCAATATGTCAACCAACACATGTGAAGTAATTTGTATTTTAAATCAAAGAATCCAACCATGGCTGTTAAAACTAATCCTTTTCATATAAGCAATATGTGAAACTGAGTGCCTTTTTCAGGGAAGATATTTAATATTTCTGTGCATTTACATGCACATGTCATTCTAAAACCTCAAAAGAAACACTTCTCTGCTACATTTGCTGCATTAATCAGATCAATTACAGTAGAACAGGGCTGCTCTCTAAGAGAGATGTTTAACTCTTATACAGTATGCTATGAAGCAATATATCACACACTGTATCACTAGTGATACAGCCAGAGGCATACGCTCTTGTGATCGCCTTGGTCTCCATGTAATTATGTTTGCATGTACGTTAGGAAGAAACCTGAAGAACACCTAAACCAATTTTAATCAAACTTTGTGTGTACATTGGTCCTACGGATGGGAAGAAGCAATTTGATTTTGCTTAGGATTGGTCAATAATCAAGGTCAGAGATCAAGGTCAAATTTCTGGCATCGTGCTAATATACAGAAGAAAAACTAATTCCTCTATTCAAGCCCATCAGGCTGGTGCACATCCCTGGATAAGCAATATAGGAAAATAGCTAATTTTATGGAAATGAGTTCTGACATTTAATTGTTTGCGAACATGACTGTTTAAGATCCCATGCAATATTTTCTCTATATGCCTGATATTTCGGCGTGGCATCTTTGTACTCTCTGAGCATTTTTTTGATCTACTTTAACTTGATGCCATGTTAATGAGTTTAGACATTGATGTCCAGGACATCCTCGCTACTGTCATCCATATGGAACAGAGGAGCCAACACTTGATAATGTCGTCTTGGCTTCAGGGAAGTGAGACTCACTCACAGCTTATGCAGCTGGATCCGCAGCTCTCTCACGAACAAGCCAAAGAGGGCGCGGATTGGCAGAGTGACTTCCCTGTGGGCCGTGTGCACACATCCCATCACAGTGCCAACATCATCATGAGCATACCTCCATCATCAGCTCAGTCAGAGGAGGAGACTTGGAGTTAGACTTCCATCAATGGGAAGGTAATGGAGAAAGTGGTCGGCTTCAAGCTTCAAGATTCCTTTGTGCCTGCAAGGACATAAGGTTTAGTTTATTATTTTCACAATAAAGCAAACAAGACATGGCACAGAAATATAAAGAAAGAAAAAATTTGCTGGAGAAATTAAAACACACAAAAGGATTGTAAAAGAGATCTAACTAAAGAGAATCTTGAAAAAACAAGAAAAAGGGAGAAAAAGCAATGACTTTGCAAATAAAAATCAGTAAAGAGCACAAAGAATAAAAGTACACTTTAAAAAATAAAATAAAATCAGTAATTTTGGAGAAAAAAATAAAGCTATCAAACTAATATAATGAACTAGTCAGTACCCGGCAACCATAGCCGATTCTTCGGGCTATAATGGGGTTATATATTTATGACATTTTATCACTTAAATGACTTGCACCTTTTCATGATCTATCTAATGAATGATTTATACAATTCAAAGCACAAAAAACAGTGCTTGATGATGATGCAACCTGATATATATATATATGGTTGCATCATCCCGACCACTTGGGAAGGATACAGGGATGGATACCAAAACAACCATGTAATAACATCTACTTGGGTTAGGGTTAGGGTTAACCCTAACCCTAACCCCTAACTGTGACTCATGCTAATACTATGGTCGTCTTAAAAAGTACACTTAAAATGTACCAATATGAAACGAAGATTTAAAGCTTAACATATGTTTGAAGTATGTCTCCTATTTGTCTAAATGCATGAGCGTTAGTAGAACTGACGTCATTTAAGTTTTTTATGTTGCACGTTATCTGCAGTGAGCAACGTTTGACATTATGTGCAGTGTAAGTGTCGGCATCCTTTTGATGTACTGCGCGCGGCCATTTTTGTGCTTAGCAGAATATTTCTATGATGATGATGATGATTATGAAGGAGGGGGAAACTGTCCCCCTCACTGTCACGATGAGCTTTTCCTCTGTGCTTGACTGCTTAACAGAACCAAAGTTTGATTAATTTGTTTGAGTACAACATGTTTCACGGCGACAGTCCTGTATCGCTCGTTAGCTTGCTAACGTCTTGTAAGATGTCTTGTAAATCACCTCGGAGGTATTATCTCGTTACAAAAATGGGGTTTTTGGATTTAAAAGTGTTTATTTCTTCATAACCTTTACAAAATATCAGAGAAAAAATGCCAAACATATTAGATTTATATAGAAATTCAACTGTGGTGGAGCGTATTCCACCATCTTGTAGTATTTTTTCGAATCCGAACAACCAGCATACGTCATGCTGCCGTCACGCTGCCTTCACACTGATTGGCAGTTGCTGTGTTGGCATACATTTCATGTACGCCATGATTTTTATTTTTTAATTTTTAATTTTTTTGTGCTTAGCAGAATATTTATATGATAATATTTGAATTCAGGTCATAAGGTCATATAAAATTTTAAATTTTTGACAATTAAACTTTGTAATAGAGAGGCTGTAACAGTAATACTTCCTCCACAACTGAATCCTACGGAGCTCCCCCTGTGAGACTCGTGATAAAATTATTAATGCATGACCACGCCATTCTTAATTAGCGGCAGCAAAATAGTAATGTGTGGCCTTGAGTTATTATTGGGTGGCCACAAGATCAGTAACTCATGGCCACACAATAATTAAGTCATGGTCATGAATTACTAATGGTGAACTTTATAACTAAATCGAGGCCAGGTCTTTACATTACAAGGCACACAATAAGGAATCTGTCGTGTGATGACAACACATCATGACCTCTGAAGCATGGATATATTTGATTTCATTTCATTTTATTTTCAGGCAGTTAAGCGCAGTATAATCATGAGCAAAACACACTTAATTGGGCTGCTTAAAATGCACAGGATGAAATGCAAACAATATAACTTAATGATGCATTCAATTGCATATCGTAAACTCTGAAATGCATAGTGGAATAACCACTTTGATTGTTTAAAACTGAAAAGTTTCTGTCTTTTTATGTGTGTTTTTTATTGTTAAAATACATCGACCTGTCATTAATGTTCTTTTATCACAGCATTTTTAATAATTTATTAATTGATCATGCTGAAGTGATAATATTCCATTCAGGTCTATGTGGGCAGATTTTAAAAATTCAATGTAAAAAAAATTACATCAAATGGTTTTCCACAATTTCCACAATAAACTGTTGTTTGACATATTCCCAAGTACCACCATGATGATTTTCCAGTTGTTTTACTGCAGCATTTTTTAATAATTCCTTTCTATAATCATAACAATTGTAATGGTTGTAGCATGACTGGGGACCCCAGAACAGAGACCCACACTGATTGTAAAATAGATGAGCGGTCATCTGAGCCGCTAAAAGGTGAACCCCAACCAAGGGTAGAACAAACCACATCCTTGATTTTCTGGACTGAAAATGTCTCCTCTTTCCAAAAATCATGGTTGTGGAAACCAAAATCGTGTCCATCATACTGAAATTAAGCTGTTTCTGTGGTAACCCAATGCTTGTTTTTTGAGTCTGCAGTGAACAGATATTTATCAATATCTTGGCTTGGAATAAACATAAAACAATAAAAAAATAAAAAGACATAAATTTAGTACATTATGTAACTTAATAATCACACCAGCTTGATCAAACAACATATACTATTTTAAGAATAATGTGATGTCCAGTGATCAAAATAAAGAACAGTTTTTACAAATGTTTTACTGGAAAGTGTTTTCTGTAATTTATTTCTGAGAACTGTAGTTATAAAATTTAGCAAAATGTATTGAGATGTATGCGCTTACATTACATTTTGAAATTAAAATGAGTTTATAATGGCCATGTATATATTGATGACCAGAGATTGCACATTGCAAAGGATAATACTATGTTCTGAAAAAGCAAACCAGATACAATATACATTCACCTGCCACTTTATTAGGTGCCCCTTGCTAGTCCCCGGTTGGACCTGCTGCTGAAATCGAGACTCATCAGACCAGGCAACGTTTTTCCAACCTGTTATTGTCCAATTTTGGTGAGCCTATGCGAATTGTAGCCTCAGTTTCCTGTTCTTAGCTGACAGGAGTGGCACCCGGTGTGGTCTTCTGCTGCTGTAGCCCATCTGCTTCAAGGTTCGACGTGTTGTGCATTCAGAGATGGTATTCTGCATACCTTGGTTGTAACGAGTGGTTATTTGAGCTACTGTTGCCCATTCTCCTCTGACCTCTGACATAAACAATACATGTTCGTCCACACAACCGCCACTCACT
>OMMV01219704.1:0-10319 GCA_900302635.1 Chatrabus melanurus | reverse complement strand
TTTAAACAGACAATTTCTCAGCAAATCGATTGGGATTTAATTCATATTGGCATGTATTCAAATTTGGATTTGGATCACAGAGTAGTGACAACAAAAATAATGAATACCAGAAAAATAATCTAAATGTTCAGAATATAAGGTACTTAAGAATAGTTTGGTTTGACAGCTAGTGGTTTTTTCCCTGCTCATTACGAGCTAATTTCACTTTGATTGATAGGCAATTAATGTGCAGCTTTACACTCCAGAAAATTTTATTTTTGGAAAGAGCACTCTCAAATGACCTTAAAACAAGTGTTTTCTGTTGGTTCGCTCACCCGTCAAAATGAAACTTAATTTCCAGCCACAATTTCTGGTATCGTCCCACACCCTGGCTGATTTGTGATAAATTAACTTATTCTATCTGATGTATCAAATTTCAGTTCAGTTCAGATCAACAAAAATATCGCATTAACAATTTAGCAATTACAGCCATATTCATAGACAGTCCCTCCATTTTCAGAGGCCATGAGTAATTGGACAAACTATATATAAAGATTATTAATGCAAATAATCACTTTTACAGCCAGTTCTCTTTAGTCAAGTCAGGGGATGGATACATGAATATTTCCAATTTACTGAATATGTCTTGGACTTCATTTACATCAGTCATAAAATAAAAGCACTATGGTAAATCTGTCTGGAGTAGGCTGTTCTCAAAAACTGAGTGACTATGCAAGAAGGAGACTCATGAGGGGAAACCATGACAACTCCGAAGGAATTATAGGCCTCTGTGGCTGTGAATGGAGAAACTGTACACAGTGCAACTTTTGCCTGTTGCATCACCAGTTATATACCATCATGCAGGAAGGGTACAGGTTCTACTCACTTTAAACAATGATCACATATTTCCTGTTTAGAAAATGACGAACTTCTGAAAAGTATTTTCATTTATGCACTCATTACTTGGTTGGGGCTCCTTTTGCATGAATTACTGCATTAATGCGGCGTGGCATGGAGGCGATCAGCCTGTGGCACCGCTGAGGTGCTGTTGAAGCCCAGGTTGCTTTGATAGCAGCCTTCAGCTTTTTTTTTTTTTTTGTTAGAGGTGTGTCAAAGTAAAATGTCTTTGAGGTGTTTTTGTCTGATATCTTATTTTAGCAGTATTATTTTTTTATATCATACAAGTATTGGTTGTACCCAATAATCAAACATTCTTATGTACATCATTACAAACACACAAACGATAATCTCCTTTCAGAAAGCACCAAAATGAACTATTTTAAAACTTTTGTGGTTACCATGCACTGCTGTCGACAAGTTTGGTTTCTTCACATAAAAATTATTAAAAGGGCTGGTTCTCGCTTGCAAGGTAGATAGCTGGATTAAGTGGTTGATACTCACCTTTAGACCTCAATGAAACATATTCTGGAGCTTTATCATTAAGAAATGTCTTTAAAAGTGTCACCACGTTCTATCATTTGATCATCTATATTTATAAGACCACACCGTACAGAATAAACTTAATCATTTTGTAAATTACGGCTGCTTTGCTTTTTGTATTAACATAATTTACTTGTAACTTTTAATTTCTATATGTAAATGCATTTAATATCAGAAAAAGAATTTTGATCCTTAAATACAGTTCATGTCAGATACTTTCGTACTTTTACATGTGATATTCTAATGGGTGACTTTAAAATTTACCTGTCATTTTCTCATAAATTATCTGTAGTTTTACAAAAATGTGGCTTTTCTGTACTTTATACATCACTGTTGTAATATTTTATTCTCTGGGCTCACACACACTGGCATGAAAACTCTTCTGATGTTTCAAAATTCAGTTGCTGCAGAACGTGATCATGTCTTGCCAGTATTATTGTGGGATGTCCCATGAAATGGACAGACCAACTAACAATACTCCACCAGGAGCCCGACCCCGTGTCTGTCTGTCTGTTATGACGTCCCGCCAAGTGACCTTTCTGTACTTATGTTATATCTCAGGAACTACTTATGATAGACACTTGATGTTTGGCTCATATGAAAGTTCTTTGGAAGGGCTTTCATGATTTGTTTATTTGGTTGCTATGGTAACCATGGTTGCTCAGGAAAATTCTTTCTTGCATATCTCAGGAACTACGTATGGTAGACACTTGATGTCTGGCTTATATGAAATGTCTTTGGAAGGGATTTCATGATTTGTTAAATTGGTTGCTATGGTATGCTATGTATATTTACTGAGTAATAAAAAAAATGCTTTGTTTGTGTGGAAAAAAAGGTTGATTTGTTTTTCTTCCACCCTGGGACATCCCACCTGCAGGGCCTTAAGCATTGCTTCTAGTTCCCGCTTTATTTTCTCCTGGTCCACGTCAGATCTGACTTTAAAGTTTTGTTGCTAAGGTACAAAACACTTTATGGATGTGTACCTTTGTTTGCCTTACATTCCAGCTTGTGTGTTGCAATCTTAAGATGCTCACTTTCTGTTCCCAGAGACAAAGAAGTTTGCAGGGTAAAGGGCTTTTTTTCAAACATGCACTTCCTCTTTGGAACAGTCTGCCTGCTGAGATTAAAAGAGCAGTTTTTGTTTATTCTTTTAAATTTCAACTTAATTTTTTAAAAATCTTTTTTCTCTTATAATTGAATTAAATCATTTTGTCTTTTGTGAATTATGTTGTTCTGAAATCATAGCCAGTTGATGAGCTGTTATGAGATATGTTGTTTTATCCATCTTTTAAATGCTGTTTGTGTGTCTAATATGTTGTTTCAATTGTTCTCTATTACTATGTATTACATTGTAAAACACTTTGTAATGATTCTCTGAAAGGTACTGTATAAATAAATGTCCTTATATTACAACTCCTGCTACTTTTATTGCCATTATTATTATTATTATTGGCGCAGTTGTTGTTACATTTTGCAACAGAATTTAACACCAGAACTGGGTATCTTTTTTTTTTGACTGGGTTCTATATTTTTACAGTTAAGATATACTTTTTATACATTATCTTCCAGATTATAAATTGTCTTGTATCTAAGCTGGTCAAACACATCAGCCTTGTTTAATCAGGCCAGTGATAAGGATTTCCAAAGGTAAAATGATAACACGTGGCTTCATAAACAGTTGTGTTTTGAAGTTTACATACGCTCACCTTGGATATGAATGTCATGGCAATATTAGGCTTTCAGTGTATTTTTAAAAAAAATAATACTTTGAGTTTTCTGAAATCAACACAGGATCTCAATTACACAGGCTCAGAAATATACATACACCCACAGAGATAATTACGGTAATTCAGTGGTAGTGTAAGTTCCAAAATGTCTTTTAACTTCCAAAAGCCAAGACCTCTTAAATTCTTACATATTTGATTGACCAACACACAGTACAACCAGAGAGTCCAAGAAGCTCAGTGCAGATCTGAGAAAGAAGATTGTAGATTTACAGAAAACAGGCATATCTCAAGGAGCCATTTCTGAACAATTGCACATTCCGAGATCATCAGATCAAACAAGTGTACATAAGTACAAGTTACTGGGAGGTGTTGTAACTTTGCCAAGGTGTAGAAGTAGACACAAACTGTCATCCTCAGCTAAAAAGAAATTGGTTTAGATGGTCAGGAGCAACCTAGGAACCACCAAGGCACAGGTCTGCCATGAACTGGAAGCTGCTGGAACACCAGTGTCAACATCTACAGTGAAGCAAGATTTACATCACCATCAATGGAGAGGCTGTCGTCCAAGAAATAAGCCCCTGCCCCAAAATCAACACCTTCAAGCTCAACTAAAATTTGCAGCTGAACACACGGACAAAGAAGGGAAAAAAAAGGATCTGGAGGAATGTTTTATAGTCAGATGAGACAAAGATTGAGTTGCTTGGCCACAAGGACCAGGAGGTATGTTTGGAGGAATAAAGTTGAGGCATTCAACCCCAAGAATATTACACCAACTATTAAGCATCTTGGAGGTACCATCATGCTCTGGGGCCGGTTTGCTGCCAGTGGCACTGGTGCATTGCATAAAGCCTGAAAACAATATTAAATCAATTATATTAAATTATTATGATAAATTCAAGTTCAGTTGATCAATTAATTCATAAATGAAATAAATATTAAGTTTTTGCAAACCTTTTACATTCTGAAGTGTCCAGACAAGCGTTCAAAGGTTTGTTATCTCTGACATAATGATTAATAATGCATCCTTTGACCCCACATTACAACCTAGTCACGTTGAGGGCATTCTGAGAACACAAAGCTACACGAGTAAATTATTTTCTACATATGGTTCATACTTTGCAGAATCTTATCAAAACATGTTCTAATAATCATTTTTATAACCTCTGATTATCAAAGGTTGCTAAAACTCCTCCCATGTCTGTACAGTATTAACAGTATAAAAAGCCCAACACTGCTACTGGTTTTTGGATCTCTCATCTGGTCCCACGGTGAGGCTACAAGAAGAATTTCTTCGTACATGTTAGATTTTTATTTCCTGATGTTTTATTGTTAATGTTGTTCTTTTATGGTGTCACTCCTGTTTAAATGAGAGAAAATTGTGATTATCTTGAAACTGGAAGCTTTCTTTTGTCGCCTTATTCACAGGCCTGGTCTCTTTGTGTGTGTGTGTGTGTGTTTTGCAGTAATCTTGTGAAGTTGTGATAAGTTAAAGTAAAGATGGCCAGGCTCACAATTCTTGCAGGTAATTTAATATTTTTCCCCCTAATTTTGTAATACAGACATCCTACCTTCAGTATGTGCAGTTTTTTATGATCAGATTTTAATTCTTTAACATGTGTCGGTGTAGCAGCTTTTCAGACACATATTGTGCCCTTTCATTCTTCTGATCATTGATTTTTTGATTTGTTTGTTTTTTTCAGGACTATGTCTGGTGATTTGCCAGTTGGGTAAGACCTACAAGTTTCACATTAATTGATTTTTGGTTACATTTTGTAAAGTGTCAGTGGTATCAGTGCTTTATTAAATATTTCTGTACTCCAACACAGCAAGTTCCACCAGGATGGAATGCTACTTCACCAACTGGTCCCAGTACCGACCTGGTGAAGGCAAGTACATGCCACAAGATGTAAATCCCTTCCTGTGCACCACCCTGCTCTATGCCTTCTCCATCATCAACTCCAACAATGAGCTGGTTACCTACGAGTGGAACGACGAGGTCCTCTACAAGACTTTCAATGGCTTGAAGACCAAGTAAGTAAAAATTTAACTAATTACTAACACTGTATGATGCAATTACTATATTAATTACAGCAAAGAGTATAACATAATAGTCATACTACACTACTAGACCACACAGGATCACTTCACTATATAAATATATTGTAGTCTGGCCTAACAGAGTAATTCTCAAATAAGAACTAATCTGGAACCTCTCAGTTCACTTTTGATTTCCAAGGAGTGTTACCAAGTGACAGAGAACAAAATCTCTTGATGCAATTGGCTAGACCTATAACCAATCAGGATTTAGGTGGGCCTTGACCAGTTGTTGAAGTTCTCAGCACTTATGGACGTGTGTTAAATCATGCTCAGGAAAATGCACCACATGATCTTTGTGCCCTAATTGACATTCTGTCACAGTGTAAGCAGTCCACTTCATCTAGGTCTCCCTAACTAACCATTTATTTGACACAAAGTCCTTTCAGTGGTACCCAAAGACGCTTCGAAGAGACCTAGTACCAAAAACAGCCAGTTGTTTTTGTCTTAAGTCACTGGTTAGTGTTCATGTCATTCCACTATAGAAAAAGAAGCACCAGGACACAAAAGACTTAGACCTTTGTCCTGCAAAGGTATCAGCATCACTATACACTTCTTTCCAGTGATCTGATGACTCCACAAATCTTCCCAGATGTTTCTTGATTTTATAGTCTGAGCAGTTGGAGTATACTTCAGCTGAAGTACAACGTAATACTTCACAAAATTGTAATACCTCTAAAACGTAATACCTCACACAGTGGATTTAAGCCCAATACTGATCCTCCAGTGGAGTAGGTAAGAAAGGGAAGTATGCTTTCCTGTGCCACAATCAATACTATCAATCAAAAAAAAGATCTTGAACCCTTAAGAAAATGGAGTTTTCAAGAACCAATAAGGCTACCCTCTCTTCTCTTTTCAGAAATGCCCATCTGAAGACTTTGTTGGCTGTTGGTGGCTGGAACTTTGGTTCACAAAGGTGGGTAACATTTTACAAACCCTGAGTGTTTGCCCCATCATTCTTATATACAAGTGTAGAGTGATAACAGTTATATCCTGTAGCATTTGGCTTTCTTTTCATTGTTAGCCTTTTACACTAATACATCTACATTTACTGTATGAGTGCAGCTGGACAGGTCCTGACACAATACTATTACAAAGTTGAGAAGATGCAGCAATGTAAAAACAAGCATCCAAAATTGTAGGGATTTGTTTCCAAAAACTGAGGGCTTACTGTATGATCAAAGGGTGATAATTTACCGGCAGCAGTGTGATGAACCATAATCATCCCTACAGGTTTACCATCATGGTGTCCACTCCTGCCAACCGCCAGACTTTCATTCAGTCCACTATCAGATTCCTGAGGACTCACGGATTTGATGGTCTGGACCTGGACTGGGAGTATCCCGGTGCTCGTGGAAGTCCTCCAGAGGACAAGCAGAGATTCACTCTGCTCTGCAGGGTGGGTATAGAATAATCTCCTCAGGGTAGTTTTTGAAAGGAACTGTGGTTCCTTTCATGTCTACATCATTCTCTGATTCTTTCTTACATAATTTCTTGTGTTATACATTTGTAGGAACTTGTCCAAGCTTATGCAGCTGAGGCCAAGGCCACTGGAAAGCCTCAGCTCATGCTGACTGCGGCTGTGTCTGCAGGCAAAGGAACCATTGATGGTGCATATGAGATTGCTGAGATTGGCAAGTGAGTGAGAAAAGCTTGAGTTTTAAAGTTTTCTCAACTTTTTTTTTTCTTTGACAGTTCACACAGTATGGAAACGTGTGAGTTTGGTGTTTGAGATGACTGTTTTCCCCCAATTATAGGGAACTGAACTTCATCAATGTGATGACCTATGACTTCCATGGCACTTGGGAGCAATTCACAGGACATAACAGCCCACTGTACCGTGGCTCACAGGACTTTGGTGACCTCATCTACTTTAACACCGTAAGCAGACATTAGAAAACTGCAAAAAAAAGAAGAAAAATAAAGATTTTTTTAAAAATCAGATGTCTTTTAAGAGTCTGATTTCATATTTCCACAATTTTTTAGGATTTTGCCATGAAATACTGGCGAGACAATGGTGTCCCAGCGGACAAGCTGAGGATGGGCTTTGCTTCTTATGGTCGTACCTTCCGTCTGACATCATCAAACACTGGTGTTGGAGCCCCAGCTAGTGGCCCCGCCTCAGCTGGCGCCTTCACTCGTGAAGCTGGATTCTGGTCCTACTATGAGGTAATGTTTAGATAATAGCAATAACTAATCCATTAATAAATGGCACAATGTAGGTAATGGCATTCTGAATTTTGAGCACCCTCACAGCCATTATTACTCCAGCAGAGGTACAGTATCTCTTCTCTGACTATTTATCTCACACGAGAGAATGTCCAAAGTGTGAAGGAAATGTGTCAAGAAAGTTAAAAAAAAATTTTTTTGATTTTGATTTCCTAAGTTTGATTTCCCGAATCCTTCCTCATTGTATAGTCTTTGAGGAAATTATCTTTAACTGATATTTGATTTGCTGTTTTAGTCGGAAAGTAAAAAGTTAACCATAACAAACTAATTACTTCATAAACATTTTATTGTCCCCGTTGAATAAAGAAGCAAACAAAAAAGTAAACTCTCCACCCAAATAATAAATAAATAATTAAAATATTTTCTGATAACAAGGGAAATATAAGACTACATTGCAAAGGTGTAAAAAAAAGAGGTAATTGTAACACCTTTTTCTGTGATTATGTAACTCCATACTTCCCAGAGTTAAAGTAACATTATCTAAAGAGTTACACATTCAACACACTGGTAGAATTCAAATTTCTAACTCCCAGGAGTGTAATTTGCAAAGCTATATGGAGTATTTTAACACCGTTTGGCTTTAAAATTACAGTTGCTTGGGTACTGACCATGGCAACATCACACAGATGCATCAGGTTGGGTTTGAACCCAGAACCTTTTAGTTGCGAGGGAACAGCACTGTCATAGCACTGCTGTTGAAAACTCACAATTTGTGCTGCAACAAGTCCTTGTCGCACAAGAACAAACTAACTTTATCATATGTTCTTTTTTTTTCAGATCTGTGGCTTCTTAAAGGGCACCACTGTCCAGTGGATTGATGACCAGAAAGTTCCCTATGCCACCAAGAATCAAGAGTGGGTAGGATTCGACAACAGGGAGAGCTATGAAACCAAGGTAGGCGGTGCATTAATTCTATGGGCTCTATCTTCCACCCTACATAAGTGACGCACATCATTAAGCAAGTGTTATTGCTAGTTTCCACCTGATGCAGTTGCCATTTTTTGCACCCATGTCCTATAAATCATGATACCACAGATACAGATTTGGTATAGATCCACATTGGGATTTGGCCACTCGTTCTGCACCAGCCATCATGATAGGGGCCTATATCTTTGACCCAGATCATCAACAAAGTATGTTTTAATAACTATTTATTCCCCGCTCCCAAAGGTGAAATATCTCAAGGAGCAAAGGTTTGGTGGTGCCTTTGTGTGGGCTCTGGACCTTGATGACTTTGCTGGACGATTCTGCAGCCAGGGCGCCCACCCACTGCTGTCACATCTGAACAAACTTATGGGTGTTGGTAAGTCATATGCATTTTTTTTTCATTTTTATGAGGTTATATGACTCCAATCAACACAGTATAAGCCATTTTATGGTTCAATAAAGTAATCAGATGTGCAGTGAAATAAATCATACACGAACATGATTTAAGCCGCTCTGGCTGGTGACAAATATTATGACATAAACATTTATTTATCTGATGCTTTTAGTGTCTTATCGTACATTTTCTCCTCCCACTTCCACCTAGTATGGCCTGATCAGCCTCCTGTCACCACGCCCAAGCCTGGTGAAACCACCACTACTCAAACTACCAAGCCCACCACTCATCCCCCAGGATCAGGGTTCTGTAACGGCAAACCTGACGGCATATATGCTAACCCAGATGACAAGACCAGCTTCTACATGTGCGCTGGTGGCATCACCTATATCAGGTACTGTGGAAATGGATCAGTCTTCAATGACAGCTGCAAGTGCTGCGTCTGGCCCTGAGCAACGAGTGGAGGGAAATGTGCATTACAACTTAACGATTCAATCTGTAACCAACATTATTTTGATGGAACAGAGTGTTGAAATTCAATCATTAGTGTTGTGATGATAGGTGGTGTTTTCTTGTGAAATATGTAATATAGTTTCCAGATTGTGAACAAAAGCATTAAAGTACTTTGGTACATATTGCTGGGTGATGACTCATACTTTAAACCTTTTTCTGATTAAAAGTTACTTGCTTCTATGTATTTTATCCCACATGCCTACATTTTACAACAGAATTTAAAGGCTTGAAGAAGTATCATACTAACTTTTTCAGTAGTGACTGCTATATTTTTCTGTTTCAGCAATATTCTTTTATCACCTTTCATACTATGAACAGTCTTTTTAAAGAAAGAAACCTCCACAAACACATCAGTCTTCACATCAGACCAGTGTTAAAGAGTCACAGCACATGAACAGTAGATCAGATTCAAGCCCACATTCCGATACCGATTCTGGATTTCAAAGGTGATAAAAGGTTTTTCATGATGAAAGATCTATTCAAACTGTTAAAAACATATTTTACGTCATACTGGGATCATGCGATTATTCTGCATACACTCTAATGTTACCAACCGAAGAAATAAGACATGTTGTCCAGCCAGTTCTTCAACAAACAGAACCCTACGGGAAGAAATAAAGAGGACACAACTTGATATAAGACATAACAAATATAACAAAGAGCATAACATTACTATTACAGAAAAGAGAGACAGGATATAGGTGTGAAGGGGCAGGACTCCGCATTAACTTTTACACACTTCCATTAACTTCAGTCTAGGTTTCAGTCTTGGGAGAGAATCTTTCCTGCACATTTATGCAGGTGATTTCTACACTCTTTGTCCAGTGAAAAATAAATAATTCTTATCAAACATGGCGTCAAATCTTCTGAGCAAAATGAAGGATTGGTGTGACAAAGTTCAGCGAATTGTTAACAGTATTATTATCTGCTTGCTTATTATGCCAAACGGAATGTGCCATCTCTTTGCATTTATATGTCACTATAGTCTTTAAACAACTATGTCCCCACAGCATGCA
>OMMV01219703.1:0-13047 GCA_900302635.1 Chatrabus melanurus | reverse complement strand
TAAACGCAGCATCAGTCACTGTGTGCGTGAGTGAGCTGACGTGACAGACGTGAAAGTGAATGATCACATATCATGATCATGTGTGTGATGTGATGTGTGATCATATCATGATCACACATCACATATATAAAGAAATATTCTTAATTATGCCGTGTTAAAATACGGGACTGGAGTACAGCGGACGCTTTTTGATTGCGTCACTGTTTGCATATGTGATCACACGACGTGATGACGTATCGCCAGCAAGGGTTTTGCCTTTGGCGCGTTTGATCACTTGGTAGTGTGACCGAGGCCGTCTGCTTGTGGATTTTGCCCCCTGTGGAGAAAAGTCTCGATCACCTAAGTCTGGTTCGTTTAGTCTTTGAGTGTGACCGCACCCTCAGTGAACCTTCCAGTTTAACATCTGATCTACCAACTGAACCACAAACACAGATGACTGAAGTAGACTCACGTGCTATACATGCTGGGATGACACAACAAAAAGAAACTAGCATGGGTTATTTGCATTTCTGGAAAAAATACAAACTGTTTTGGGGTAACGGTGCAGATGGTAGAGCATGTTGTTCGAAAAGTAGGAAGTTGGTGAATCGATCCTTGAGTACAGTATGTCAAAGTGTCCTTGATGAATATACTAAACCTCAACGTACTCAAGTCCAAATCCTATTAAGGGTCAGTGTCTGGCTGCAAGAATAAAGACCAAATCTGGTCACATTTTAATTTAGTTGATGGATTATTATGAATGAGTGCAATATGCTTGAAAACACAAAGTTAATTCAGCGCTAATCTATCGTTTATTTTACTTGAATGAAATAAATTGAATTTTATGGAGTCAACATGATTTAATGGGTTTGAAGACACCAGTTACATCAAAATGTTTGAGTTGGACTAACTTAATCAGGTTTTACAGCGTATGTACAACTCTCCAAAATGCAGCACTGCTGAGACTGGACCATTATATATGTTACTGGTTGTCCCTTGGATTCAAGGATAACATTGCTGTTAGGGCTGGGACGATACACTTATCTCCCGATATGATACGTATCACGATATTTTTTTTTTTCATTTTCTATACCCACTTACTCCAATTAAGGGTCATGGGGGGAGGGGGGTGCTGGAGCCTATCCCAGCAGTCAGGGCGAGAGGTGGGGTTCACCCTGGACAGGCCGCCAGCCCATCGCAGAGCCACATTTAGACAAACAAACACATTCACAGTCTCACTCACACCTACGGTCAATTCAGAGCCACCAATTCACCTAACCTGCATGTCTTTGGAAGTGGGAGGAAGCCGCTTATTATTTGCTTTTTGTAACACTAGACCATGGGGAAAAGTTAAATAATACACTTCTAGAGGTTGTATGTCATAAATCATATTTACAAAAACAATGCACATCTCATTTTTGAAGATTTTTTTCAGGAGAACAATAATGCATATTTGATAATTAAATAATTAAAACACTTTATGAAGTAAACTGCCTGCCTGCCAATGTATCTTTAACTACAGACGTGGCAGCATGAAAAGCAGTAAAAATTGTTTATTAGGGCTGGGAAGTGTGTACTTAATTGGTATATTCCCATGTCTGCCATGGTGCATCTTGCAAGGAACTCATTTTTGCTATGTTGCTATGTTAATTTTTTTTGTGTGTAACTTGGACACCGTGTTTGCCCCCAGCCACTGAAGCGGGCCACTCTGAGCAGAGACTATGGGGCAACTATGTTGTGATTTGGCGCTATATAAATAAATGGAATTGAATTGAATTCAGATCTTCTACTTCTTCTTCTTCTACTTCTTCTTGTTTTGCAGTGGTTGGCATCCATCATAATGGTGTGTTACTGCCACCTGCTGCTCCGGACTGTGGATCACAGTATCTCATTCAGTATACAGGAGCAGCTTGTCATGCGTGTCGACTTTGCCATCTTGTGGTCATAGATGATAATGCAGTATTTTTTCATGTATAACTCGCTTCGCAATGTAAGTTGCAGTACCTCCCAAACTAGACTGGACTTATAGTCCAGAAAACGTAGTAGTTCTCTGGATGTTTGAAAAATAGATTTTAAACTTTGCAGTCAAAAATACTCAATAGATACTGAGATTATACATTGTAAAAAAGGTCTCCAAAAAACTTTTTGTTTCTGTGCTGTTACTTTAAATGGAAAGAAGCTGCTCCTCACCCTCATGTCCCCCCTCCCTTTTGGAAAGTGACCAGCTTTCCTTTTGTCTAGCACTCCGACTGTGTGTGAGTGTCATACAGAATGAAGACTGGCTCACAGAGTAAAAAAGAGTCCAGATATGGACAGTTTCAGAAGCCTGTTTCAGGCTGACATTTTGCTTGTAGCAGGAAAATTTCTACATCCAAAGACTTTGTGGATTCTTAATGTGGAACAGCAGCTATATTTAACATGGGGGTTATAAGTGTTATGAATATGCCCTAAGGTATGGATTTTGTTTATACTGTGCTAAGCGGTAGAATGCGGTTCAACGTCATCAGCTTATGCCAACGAATCATCTGGAAAATGCAGTCTATCTCACCAGTCTTTTTAACTGGTGGATATGGTTCGGATTTAAGAAGTCAAACAGTGAGCAGAAAATGATAGTTTGCCAACTGTCAGGTGACAGTGGTTGGAAAGAGTGGCAATATTTTTATGATATTTCATAAAAGTGTTTTTTAAAGATTGAAGTTACTTGAGAAAAGGTTTTGTATTTTTTTTTTAATTTATTGCTTGTTTGCTCAATAAATGTATGTACTTCAAATTATAACGTGATATAAATTTTAGGCCATACCATCCAAGATCCTAAGATCCAGGCTTTTAATGACTTCCTGGACTCGGCCATCAGAAATGGATCTGTATGTGATGAAAGTGTTGAACTTGTAGAGATATTGACTTATCTCAGCAGTGACATTCATATCTCTGTGTCCTCAGCCTTTGAGATCGAGAGACGCCTGGGAAGAGCTTATGGAGTCGTCAGGTTGCTGCACAGAGGTGTTTAGCGATGCTGATATCTTTGCAGGAGAGTGAAGGTTCAAGTATTTAGGGTCCTGGTGCTTCCTATGTTACTGTATTGTTGTGAGACTTGGACGCTAACCTGTGACCTAAGGCGACAACTGGATGTCTTTGGTACTCAGCTCTCTTTGGAGGATCCTTGGGTACTGCTGGAATGACTTTGTGTCAAACGAGCAGTTACTTAGGGAGACTCAGGTGAGGAGTATCAGCACATAGGTGCCTTAGTGTTGAGGACCCCACTGGCTGGAGAAGGCCAAGGGGATGCCCACCGTTCACCTGGCTGCAGCAGATCGATGTTGCTTCTGAGATGTGGGGATGGACTGGTTTTCAGCTTGGGTGGTTGCCATCCAGGACCCAGGGCTGTTCCATGGTGTTGTGGACACGGTGACACCAACGTATGCTCCCAGACTTGACACTTGACTTGTGCTTGTACTTTTGCACAATATGACCCCTTTAAGTAAGGCAGATGGTTGAACCAAACAGGTGTAAATTGCCTATTAAGTCAGGCATCAATCTGGTAGCGCATGCTTAGTCAGTCTTTCCTGGATATACAATGATGGCACATATTATTTCTGGCTTTAAATGTGTCCTTTCCAGCACATAATATGTCTGCGTGGGTATTGAACACAAGTGCCACAGTTACCATAATTGGTAGTGGCACGAGTGTGACTGAGAGAATGTGGGGGCGCCCAGTTGGCAGACAGAGTGGCAATTGGCGGATTACCCAGCATGATACGTAGCACGCGTTCATGACCTGCCACGCGTTCTCTACAATGAACGCACTTGGCACGCGTTCGTGTTCTGGGTGGGCACGAGCAGACGCATGTACACCCACTTGGCACACGCACGGCTGGCACACTTAACACAGTGGCACTTGGCATGCACACACACAGATTAGTGCACGTGCTTGGCTTTGGCCCATACGTATGTAATTGAATAGCGCGTCGTCCTGTTTTCATGTATTATTGAGGAGCTCGTTTAATTAGTAAAAAATGAAAAGACTCATTAGAGATATGTTAATTAGCTTATTTCTGCTCTCTGAGGAGGGCTGGCACCAGCACAGTGGGAGAGAACGAGAGAGGAGAGTCAAAAGACAGAAACCCACTCATGTCATTGTGGTTTTATTTTTTCGTTTATATTTTTAGATTGTTTTCCACCGGCAACAACTGTCACATTAACTACTAAACATAAAGATTCTGCGGCTTGAAGTCTTTTATCTAATCAACAAAAGTATGCGAAGATGAGAGTTTGGCCCCCCAGAGTCGGCGTTTCTCTCATTCTCTTTTATTTCCAAGTGTTTTTCCCACAGCTCTCCTTTTTGTCCACCCAATGAAAGTGCTTAGTTGGCAGTTTCTCTTATTTGATGTGGAGGGAATTGGGGGTGTAGGTGTTGGGGGTGCATGGAGTCCTGACAGTTTGTGAAGGGTGGACGGGAGGAGTTTGGGCAGCTAGTGAAATGGGTTTGGCTCTGGGCAGAGGGGTGGACAGCGGGATGGAGAGGAGGGTTTGGGTCTGGCCACTGAAGTGTGAAACTCTTATTTTGTGATTTGAAACATGAGTGAAATCAGTAATGAAATATGGTCGATAACGGCCTCTCACGCTTCCCAATGAAGTGCTCGGAGAGTGTGCGTGTCTGTGTGTGTGTGTGTGTTTCTGGAAATGTGTTGTCATTTTTATTCTGAAGCACTGGGGCGTTAGATGGATGGGGGAACGAGAAGGGAGGGAGAAGTGGAAAGAGGAGGAGGGGGAGGATTTTCCACTTGAACTTGCTGGTCTTTCACTGTCTTTTCTGAAGTTTTTTTTTTTTTTCATTTGTCTGAACCCTGTCAGGGAGAGCTATGTGTGTTATGTGCATCCACATGCGTATACTATTAGTGTGTGTGTGTGTGTGTGTGTGTCCGTGGCGTCTGTCAGAGAGGTCCCTGCAGAGTACAGAACAAGTCCCAGCTCACCATCAAGAGGCCTGAGAGCCCAAAGCTCTGTTCTTAGCTACACGTCCCTCTTTTTCAATCCTCCCTCATTCAGCCGTCCTTACATTCATGCATCCATCCAGTGACGCCCTCCAGCCTTCAGCTTTAACAGCTAAACTCACACCTGTGTATTCTAAAGGAGATCAAGAAGATTCAACATATCAAAATTATCACTTCTACGCCATACCAACTTCTTTTGGTTTCACCCATTTTTTTTTTTGCTCGGGGTCGCCACAGCAGATCTGGCATGGATCCACTTGTTGATTTGGCACAACTTGTATGGCCTTCCTGACGCAACTCCAGATGTACAAGGCCAATGGGGCACGAGTGGCCTCAAACTGGGGATCTTGTCTAGGGAGACAAGCGTACTAACCACTTGCACCACCATGCGACCCATCACTTGTACAACGTCATTATAAAAATATGGCAAAAATGGTATTAGTTATTACTTTTGGCACAGATAGGACAGAGGTTATGTTGTTTCTGGTATTTCTTTATCTGTCTGTGGAGAAGATACCTGAGCAAGTTACAGATAGACTTCAGTGAAATGTTATGGCGGGGTGGAATTTATTTCAAGGAAGAGCTGACTCATTTTGGGTCCTGATTCAGATTCTGATCTGGCTTCTGGATCAACTTTAATGTTTTTGTAACATTGCAAATTAGTGCTTTTTGTATCATTTTCACCAATTCCTCTTTGCAGAATAAGCCAGTATCATGGTTCAGATCCAGATATGGAATCTGATGTACAAAGTTGTGTATATACTTTTATCATGGCATACACAACATGAGACATTCAGAGCAGGTGGCTCTGTGGGGTAGGAGTTGGACTACCAATATATAGACCGGGCTTCGACTCCAGATGTGTGCTTCAGGCCACCTGTCTGTGTCCTTGGACAAAACACTTCATCTGCATTGTCTCAGTCCTCCCAGTTGTAAATGGACACCGGCCTTGACTTGGGGAAGTAACCTGCGACAGACTAGCGTGGTCAGACGACACACTTTCAGTAAGTTCACATGCAGGTTACACTTAAAACAGCCGTGCTGATAATGCATGTGTGAAATGTTGCAATAAAATTCATTTCTCTCCTGACGTGCGTCTTTTTTTGACACATATTTACGTTATGGTAATCAAAGACAAAGACACAAACATCACTCAGCAAAAAGTCATTCTTTTCTGTTTGACAGCAGGTGATGTATGAACATCTTCAATCCCACCTGGCTTCACTCATCAGTGGCTCCCCAGAGTAATGTGGCCCCTGGCCCTGCTGCAGATTAGCTAGAGGAGGGGTGCTTACCACACACAATGGGGCCTTTTTAGTACCAATGGAGGCCTGGGCTTGATCTCTAAACAATGCTCACAGCACAGTAGGCATCCCCTCTTTTTCTTTCAGGGAAACTTTTTTCTCCTTCGTTCATCTGCTTCTCTCCCTCTCCTTTCTGTTTCCTTCTTGTGCTCTTGCCCCCATGTTCTTTGCTGTCTCTCCATGCATCAACCCCATGTTCTCTTCTTTTTCCTTGACAAAGGCAAGCTGCTTACCTGCAGGAACCAAAAGAACAAAGTGATGATAGTGGGGATAAGTGGGGAATAAACAAATTAACAGGAAGCATGGGAGTTCTCACACCATTAAATGCACCAAGAAGGAGCACAATGCAGTTAGTACCCCTTTACCTGCTTTGAACACGTGTTGGACACATTCAGATCAGAGTGGTCAACGATGATCAAACCCATGTTTCTGTTCACAAGGGCATGCCCCGGGTCCACAAATTGCACTTCTGCATACATCACAAGCATTTTGTCAGAGTCTGTTTGTATTCGTCTGGGGATTGTAAAGCACACACATTTTGAGTGACACACGAAAGTAACTGGAATAATGCATGCAATAGTCTCTGCAGGGTGCCACACTTTCTGTAAAATAATAGCTGATTTTTGCACTGCTATAGAACAAACAACAGCGGCCTCAGTGGCCACCTGGACTGTGTGATTAGCAACAAGACTTCACAAATCCCATTCATGCAAGACTTACTTTTCATGTGCCCACCTGAACAATCCTAATCATGTGCCAACATTTAAACTAATATATAACATTTAATATATAAAATAATAACTACAAATTTTTATGTTAAAAGCTGCCAACATGGCCCAAAACAGAAGGTTCACTCGTCCTCAACTGTATCTATTGGAATGCAAACTTTCAGAACAGACTATGCAACAGTTTTTACAGAGTTACTTACAGAAATTTTTGTGGACCCACTCAATCATGGACTCAGTGATTCCTTTAATCCTATGCATGCCCTGCTAATCACAGGGAATAATAATATAATACATTATTTTTGTAGTGCTGTGGAATAATAATAACCACCAGAGAGTGTAGCAAGCATTTGTATGTGAGGAAAAACATTTGTACTCTGCTCTGACGTCTATATAATTATAATGAGTACTGGATATATAATTACAGGATTCATTCATTTTCTTTACCCGCTTATTCCAATTAAGGGTCACGGGGGGTGCTGGAGCCTATCCCTGCGGTAATTGGGTGAGAGGCGGGGTACACCCTGGACAGGCCGCCAGTCCAATGCAGGGCCACATATAGACAGACAAACATATTCCCACTCTCACTCACACCTACAGTCAATTTAGAGTCACCAATTCACCTAACCTGCATGTCTTTGGAAGTGGGAGGAAGCCGGATCACCTGGAGGGAACCCACGCAAACACAGGGAGAACATGCAAACTCTACACAGAAAGGACCAGGTCGGAAGCGAACCTGGGACCTTCACGCTGTGAGGCAACAGTGCTAACCGCTAAGACACCGTGCTGCCATAATTACGGGATGAGTTAGAAAAATGGAAGCACGTTCAAAGTCACCTCTACAGTAGATCCTAAACCGTGGTGTCTCAGGTTCCTTATTGCTATAACTAAGGTGAAGCAAGGCTTTTACTCCTCAACAGTTCCAGTGGAGCTGCTCAGTATCCAACAAATCAGACTATGGTCATATTGGGATGCTTCCATGTGTGAATATGTGGTTGTGAACAGGGCCTACCTGAAAAAGAGAGTTTGTTCTCAGGGTAACATCCCTGAATCGATTCCCAGCGGATCATTTATCGAAAGGATCAACATAGGTTGACTGATCCATGTTGGTGTTGTTGGAGCAGCTGCAGACACAATGTGTCAAGTGTCACCATGTTGGTCTGAAAGTTGTTTATATCTCGCTCACCGCCGCATTCTATACAGCTGCAAAGGAGGATCATACATCTGGATAAACATATTTTTCCTATCAGTGCCTTTCATGTGATACTATGTCAAAAATTTTACTCTGGACGTTGGCCGTTGGCCAGGTTGAATGAAGGGGAAGCCATCAGTGTGGAACAATGGAAACAACAGAAAAGACAGGCAGACACATTAAAGAAAACCCTGAATAAAACTATGGATACATTTTCTTTCCCACAGGCTCACATGCTGCAGTTAGAGCAGAGAGCTCAAACTCACATTAGGGGGTCACTGTTCACATTTCTACCTCGAAGAATCAAATGGACACTGAGCAGAAAAAGTCTTGTCTGTTTTGTATGTATGCTACTTGACACTGTATTTCTTGAGAAAGATCAAATTTCTCTGTGCAGATGAGCCAAGCACCTCCTGCATTGAACTCAGTTTTTTTTAAAGTACATGTCTGTGTCCTTGGACAAGATGCTTCATTCATTTGCATTGTCCCAGTCCACTCAGCTGTAAATGGGTATGGGCCTCAGCTGGGGAGTAATCTGCGATGGACTGGCTTCCCATCCAGGGAGAGTTATGGACTCTCATTCTTTTTCACACTACGGTTTCCGATAAGTACCAGCTTGATGGGCCTCAGGGCCGGTATAGGACTTATTCTGTCTCTCTGTGCTCTCAATCAACCTTCATTTTAATTTTCAAAAGGGACGTTTTGTGTCAGGAGCGCTGTTGGTCCAAGTAAATCTGTAGGTTAAATTCAAGATTGTTACATCAAATTGAGGAGCACTCACTTCAAGCTGCATCTTGCTGCATCCAAATAGGGGCAATACATTTAGCATCACACAAGCGTCCACCCGTCATGTGGTTTCAAACTGGACGAATGTTTTTACAGTGAAGCTAACTGAAAAGCTACCTGAATCTAAATCCGGCTGAATATAAATCAAACAGGATTAACTGAAAATGAAGTCAACAGAATATAAAGCTAATGGAAGGCTAACTGTCTCTTAATTCTGACTGAATATAAAGCAAATAGAACATAAAATTACTGGAAGATGAAGCTAACAGAATGTAAATTCAATTCAATTTATTTATACAGTACCAAATCCCATCATAAGTCAGCCCAAGGTGCTTCACACAAGCAAGGTCTAACCTAGGGGTGGGCGGTAAAAACCTTAGATGATATAAACGATATAAATTTGCCCAGCGGTAGGGATTTTGATTATACCGTCCAAACGCAATAATTGGTGATCTAACAGCTCATAGTTGATCTGTACGGACCGCCCCCACAGTTCAGCACGCACGTCAACTGCAGATTAATTGCAAAGTTTACATAATTGTGTGATTTTGTGTCATTATGACTTGTTTTTAAAGTGAGAACTGCGTTATTTTCGATTCAGCTGTGAAATCACACTGTCAGGTGCTGCGCGTGCACGTTGAGTCGCGCGAACGCAGTCTGTTAAAACAGCCTCGTGCTCCGTTAGAGAGTGTGCTGGGTCCAAACAGGGAAAGAATCTCTCAAAAACATCAGTTGAGGACAAAGTGTCTCTTCCTCTGCAGTCGTGAGCTCACTGAACAGAGCGCCACGCTCAAAACGCGGGTGCACGCAAAAGCCCAGAATGCCGGAAAATAACGAGTATTCCTGACTTTTTTCGAGTGTCTGCTCGATAGGAACACTCATCTGAAGAATGTTTTGCACTACAGAGTGTCGTTTTTTGTTTTTTGTTTTTTTTAACATTCCGTTGTGGAGAAAAAAAAATCTGTTACTCTGCTTGGAAGTTACTTGAAAGGTTTTGTATTTTTTTTTTCTATAATTGCATTTTTACACAATAAATGTTCTTAAAATGCATTCTACACTATTTGAAATTTCTTAACAGTTAAGAATACAACTTCCTGCTGCAATGTATTTGCTATGTATGTATGTGAAGTATGTTACCCATTCAGAAACAATTATATTGAAATTTATATACTGAAGAATATATCACAGTATATACCGTTACTGCAATATGCTTCAAATTAGACCACAATATGAATTTTAGGCCATATCGTCCAGCCCTAGTCTAACCTTCCCCAACCCCTGAGCAAGCACACTGGCAACAGTGGTGAGGAAAAACTCCCTCAGGCATTTTGATTACAGGAAGAAACTTCAAGTAGACCAGATTCAGTGGGGTGACCATCTGCTTTGGCCACACTAACAATAACAAAATAACAAATAAAACAAAGCATAACAAAGAATTGTCACCTTTTCAAAGACAGAAATGTTGCAGCTAAGCAGTCATACGCATATAGAGTCCAGTGGTCGCAACGAACAATGGCTCAAAAGACATCCAAATTCGCAGTAAATGGAATACAACTGGCAAGTCGGTGATCAATTCCAGATCAGTCATAGAAGGAACATTCCTTAGACTTTGTCCATATGATGCTTCCATGAGTCCTCAGCACAATCCGGATTTCCATAGTGTCCAGTTCCCTTCAGCTAAGGCTAGCTGAGTCTAAACCTGGCTGAATATAAAGCAACATAAAACTAACTGAAGATGAAGCTAACAGAATGTAAAGCTAACTGAATCTAAATCTGACTGGTTATAAAGAAAATAGAATATAAAACTAACTGAAGCTGAAGCTAAAGGGGGTATCTCACCTGCAATTTTTTACTTTGTGGACAATTTGCGACGGTAATGGCAAATTTGCGCTTTTTATTTGCAAAAAAGCCTCGCAACAGTCGTGGGCTCACAGAATGGTCGCAAGTTGGCGAAAATTGCACGCGAGAATTTTTAAAAAAAATGTTAAATTTCCCGCGACCGCAAAAATTGAGGCTCTGACGTGAAATAGTAGCAAATCTGTATCAAATCTATCTCTTTTAGCACGTAAGTGCTGCGCAACATTCTCATAATGGCCGCAAAGGCTGAAAAATTGTCACAAAATTGTCGCCTGTAGTGGCGAGGGGTTTGCGATACGCGCGACAAAAAGGCTAAATATATTGCAGCCATACACACTTGTCATTGCAGTGAGACAGTCGCGCTAACATCTCGCGTACCTTTCGCGACAATCGCATGTTTTTTAAAAAATGTGAAAAAGTCGCAAAAAATCAGGTCGCAAATTTACCGCATGCGAAAAATCGCAGGTGAGATACCCCCTTAACAGAATATAAAGCTAATTGAAGGCTAGCTGAGTCTAAAGCTGGCTGAATATAAAGCAAATACAATGCAAAACTGACTGAAGAAGAAGCTAACATAATACAAAGCTAACTGAATCTAAATCTAAATGGCTATAAAGAATATAGAACATAAAATTAACTGAAGATGAAGATAACAGGATATAATAATTGTAAGCTAATTAATTTAATCTAAAAATAAATAAATATAAAGCTACCGTGACTCTACTGAATTGAACAGAATCAAGACAGGCGCAAATCAACTTAAAAAATATTTTGTTGCCCAATGTAAATTTCAAACATGTAGTGGAATTCTGAATTTATTTTGCCGGCCATATCTGGCATCTAGCACAGACCTGAGCAGCCTGTGGTGTCCCTGCATCTGACCAACACTTTATATATTTGTTTTGCCTTTAGTTTGTTGCCCATCTTTAAATCTTTATGATGCCATATTGTTGATGCCACATTCTGAAGATGCCAACCACAAGAATGGTTGCAGGAATTCTAGGAAGTAATAAGACAGCGGCAGTTTTTGTGGACACCTGGCCGTTAGTGTGCATGATACAAGCGAGCGAGACAGAGCGGCAGGCATTTCTTCCAGGGTGAGGTGGTAATGCTCTGTGACAAGGATAAACAGCGCTGGGGTTTGCTCCTACCAGGAGAGGGGGGGCTTAGGAGGAGGGGAGGAGGTCGGTGTCAGGCTCTCTCTGGTTTCTCCTTGTCATTTTTTCAATTATCCCTCTCTCCTCCGTGTCCCCACAGACCCAGAGGCAGGGCCCGCATCATTTAGACTGAGCGCCTGTTTAGATTCTGATTATGGCCTCCTTTCTTCTCACCACTCACCACCATCAAACGCATACGCACAGACAAGCGCTGCACATTTTGAGCCAGTATGGGGTAAAATAACTGGACGAGTAGTTTTACCTGCAGGGCCCAGCTGACTCTTATTCCTTTAAGAGTTAGTTCATCTGCAACCGACATTTGCCTTATTGTGGATGGAATTCTGCGGGTTTATGTAAAACACACAGCGCAGCCGTGAAGTCCCGTTGAAGATGCAATCGTGTAACCAACCTGTCTCAGTATAAACAGGGTTTAATTTCAGATCACTTCCTCCTTCTGTTCCTAAGGTTTCATCTGAAGTGGAAAGTGGGGCTTTCCTCCTCGTTAGAATGAAAAGTCATCAAGGGAGGAGAGGAGAGAGGGATGGAGCCTCATTGAAATGCAAGTTACATGCCCCTCTTCCTTTCTCCTCACTCCTCTGGGACTCCATGCCTTTCTCCTCCTTCTCCTTCCCGTCTTTCTGGCACTCCCTCGCCGCTCCCTCTCTTCCTTTGTTAATCAGTTAAACTCCCTCTTCAAACAACCCCTCTAATTACTCCTCCACACTCTGTAAACGACAGAGCTGTCTCCAGCTTCTCCTCACCTCCCCCAGCTCCCTCTTTTCCATGGATGGAGTTGACCTCTGTCAACCGGCGACACTTCAGCAGTTTGCGTGTCTCCCTGTACGTGCACGTGGGCGCCCGTGTGACGGGTTCTTACGCGTTAATGACGGAGGGGGGCGGGGGGAGCAACGTAGGTTTAGAAATCTTCATTAGCGGTCATCATACACTCGCTGTACGCTGTTGTTGACGTCGCAGTCATCGCCTCAGGCCGGAGGCCATGCTTTCTTCAGAAAATCTGCTGGGCAGGGTGGTTTTTTTCTCATTCACTTTTCAACC
>OMMV01219697.1:0-10299 GCA_900302635.1 Chatrabus melanurus | reverse complement strand
AGGAGATACACACCAGATCAGAATTCATGTTGGAGGTTGTGTGGTCAAGCAGAAGCAGACCATACACATGTGTTTTGGAAATGTCAAAAAATGGAGAGATATTGGGAGGGAGTGTGGAGTGTGCTGAGGGAAATACTGGGATATGAGATACCAAAGACTTGTTTGGTACTGTATCTAGGGAACATTCCACAAGAGGAGGTACAAGGAAGAGATGAATACCTGGTGAAAGTATTATTGGTGGCTAGTAAGAAGGCCATTACAAGGACCTGGTATAAGACAGACCCACCGACTAGAGAACAGTGGCTGAGCATAGTGGATGAGATTTATGATATGGAGAGGTTCACACATATTTTGAGAATGAGGGAGGAACAGTTTCAAGGGAAATGGGAGAAGTGGAGTCATTATAGGTTATTAAGGGACGAGGACGATACCACAAGTAATGAAAACTGAACAGAGGGAAAAATTGATGCATTATGACTGAATGGAAGGACCTATAAGCTGTTAATGGAAGTGTTTTTTTTTGTTTTGTTTTCTGTCTTTTCTTTCTGGTTTGGCTTTTCAACAGTTTGTATTATTGTACTCAAATGACAAAATCCAAATAAAAATTAAAGTTAAAAAAAAATATATATATAAATATCCCCAGATTAAAGACGATAACGTGAAGTTTGAGCTCCTGTTCTTTATTTGCTCTAATCCCAAACATGTCGTGGCAGAAAACTTTTTGGACCTGGTGGTAAACGTGAAATGATGTCGGGAAAAGGTACAGCATGTGATTCGTATTTGGTCTACTTTGTAATTTTACTTTTTATTGTGTTTGTGTCATTTTTTGAGACCCCCTAGATGATGTCTTAGAAGTGCCTTACACGCCAGAGTTCCAGAAGACTCGCCAGCTGTCAGCCAGCAAGAAGAGGCAACTGGTCCAGCAGTCACAGTGTCCTCAGGTAGTCTGCTTTGTCCAGCTCAGGGAGGAGATGTGATCAGGGCTTTATATTAATTTTTTGGGGCATCTGCCCATAGGGCAGGTAGCCATTGAACTTTACCTGTCCCCACAAGAAAAAAAATCCCTATAGGTTACCAAATGCTGTCAATTTTGCAGTGGTAAATTAACACTGCAGTGACTACATATGGTCCCATTCAAAATAGTGGGAAATGAACTCTATTATAATGCACCATATTTTCCGGAGTCATATTTCAAAGTGACTTATATGTCAAAAATACTGCATCATCATCTACGGCCACAACATGGCACTGTCTACATGTGTGACAAGCTACTCCTGTATACTCATCTGAATGAGGGACTGTCTGATCCACACTCTGGAGCATAAGGTGGCGGTTAGTGTTGGCAATCGGTTTTAATTTCCAAAATCGATTCTCGGAAACGAATCCGATTCAATTCTCGAGTTAGAATCGATTTCATGGTATGTGGAACATGAATACATAACCTGCAAATCACTGAAAACACATCTATCCAGATCAGACCCAGAATGCATTGTGTCTTCAAACTCCGGAGTTTTTGGGAATGAACTGAATTCCGGTCTCTGTCATGCAGTGAACTGTTTCGCTTCACAGCGCATGGAAAAAACGTTTTATTTCTACATGTGTCTACGAGAAAGCCGCACAAGTTTATCCAATTTTGGAAGCGTGTGAAAGGCGCGGAGAGGAACCGACAGCGGGTGACTGTCTTTGCGATCTGAACCGGACAGCTGTGCCATGGACACAGGACTTTGTAACAGTTACCACTGGTTCGTATTAGCGATGTCTGTGCTCGCCTGCTTATTGACTGCGGTTGGACAAATGAAAGAATCAAAAAACACAAATGTGATGATGGCTTTCGAATGTTTAATGAGCCTCACGTCAAACTCGTAGAACTTGGAAGTATCGAACCCTACGAAACAAACAAAGCTGTGTGAAGCCCGAAGCAGCGTCGGATAGCAGCACGCTGTGTGCCACTTGAGAAGTCAAATCAGCAAAATTCGATTGTGTTGAAGAAGGGTCTCTATTATCATTGTACATACATATAACGAAATTTGTCCTCTGCGTTTAACCTATCCTAATTACAGTTAGACACAATCCTACCACTAGGACCAGTGGGCAGCCACAGTCCAGCACCCAGGGACCGACTCCAGATGTAGAGACACTGCCTTGGTCAAGGGCAGAGAAAGGAGCAGACCCTAATGTGCATATTTTGATGGTGGGAGGAAACCAGAGTCCCCGGAGCAAACTCCACACAGAAAGGAACAGGTTATGGTGGGAATCGAACCCCAGACCTTGCTGTGAGGCAAGAGTGCTAACCACTGAGTCACCATGCTGGTTATGTATTTACTATTTATTACTTAGTTTGTCTGATCTGATTTACACTTATTAGATGTATTTTTAAGGCTCGCTTCATGAACGCTGCGCGGGTTACAACGCAACCAGCAGAACAGCTGTCTGAAAATCTCTGCACGCTGACTCGTAAGTGACTGTATGAGATAGGGTCTATTTTCGAATCTCGAGATCATAAAAACTGGAATCGATTCTCGTTGCCGATTGACTGTGCCGCCGATGTCGGCGATTTTCGTCGCGTCTCCCCAACACTAGTGGCGGTAATGCACCATTAAGCAAGATTCCATCCGCCGTAAAACAGGAAGAAGATCTGAATGAGGAGGACGTGCTGAGTTGAGTGAAACTAATAAATCATGAAAGATCCTGCTCTTGAATAAAGAGAGGGAATACCCTTCATACTACTCAGCACTCCACTTGTTTGCACTCTGTGGGACAGCCAGAACTGCAGTGAGGATGATGGCTAGGCTAAGGTAAGACTAACTTGCCTCGAGTAAACTTAAGCAGTTTACTCGAATACTTTGTGCCTCGTACAATAACATTAATTCCCCCATTAGCTTCTGATTGCTAACGCTGTATTTGCGTTATACCTAAATAGCACGCTCATTAAATTAATTTTGCTTCTTGTTGCGTGAAGCAGTAGCGCCACATTTCAAAAATAAATGTAATTTTTGACCTATGCAACTTATATATGCTTTTTTTTTTTTTTTTCCCCTCTTCATGATGCATTTTTGGAAAGATGTGACTAACGCTCCAGTGTGCCATATAGTCCGGAAAATACGGTGAATTAACTATAAGTGCTGATTAACTTGAATTAAACTCGAATAGTTAATTTAACAGAAAAATTGAGTTGATTTTACCTTACCTTTATAGTTAACTATGGGCCCCGTCACACTCGGATGAAGACTATGAAGACCGCACTGCGTCCTGAAAATTTTGAAGAACACAGCGAGGATGTGGTCAAAATGGAAAAATGTGCCATTTTTTCTGTCCCTGCCATGTTCTCACAGCATCTGAAACGTTCCCACTAATTTCTTAGCGCGTACCTCATGCAATTCGTTCTTACAATGTTCTTCCTAGAAACAATCACATCACACACACACGTGTACCACATTCTCATGGCGTCCATCCTGCCCTTATCAATACAGTGCAACACGCTGTGCTTTTTCATTCATTCTACAAGTTTTCTTGTGTCCACATGTGTGTTCAACAATAAACTACAGTCAGAAAAACAGCTCTCCTGCCAGCTGTGCCCGTCTCTACTTAAACACACTCAAATATACTCCGTGCGTTTGGAGCATGCTTTGAAGCAAACCTCGATTTGTACGAGGAGTTGGGGGAGAATTTAAAATTTTTTTTTAAATTTTTGGCTGCATTTCAGCACCATGGACAGGGACCGGCACATTTCACAAAGCCACAGACTGCTGCTGTGTGAGCCTTTCCGCGCCACACTTGTACTACATCAGTGAAGTCCCTACAAGGTTTAATTACACCGTTAATATGTCAGTGCAGTTGTTACTACATCCTTATTTAGCTGTTACTGCAATCTGATTTGACCACGTCCTTGCTGTGGTTTTTTTTATTTTTTATTTTTTTTATAAAACATGTTCAAAGTTCGACCACATCCTCCACGTCCATGGAGAATACACCACGCCCTTAACAGTTTATACTGCGTTCTTAATACGTTGTGCAGGTTCGTACTGCGTCCTCCCAGTTTTTTGCAGACATTGTGGAAACGTGGCAGAGTGTGACGGGATTTATGGTTAGCATTTCACGTTAAATATTTTCAACGTTCCATAATCTCTGCTTTATGGAATGACATTTGTTTCATTATTAAGCAAAAAAATGCAGCTTGGAAAACAAAAATCAAGGTAGACATTTTAAAACCTAATTAATAAAATTTCAAATCCTGAACTTTTGCTTGTGGATTAAAATACTTTGTGATTTAAAAAAGTTCTGCTTGCAGATGGAAAGTTTTTGCTCAGCAAAATCTTTTGCAAATCAAAATATTTTCATGTTTGTTACCTTGTTCTCCCTCTGGAACGTCTCAGAGGGAGGGAGAGAACTTGAGCAAGCAGTGGCAATGCTGTAAATCCAAAGCAAACCCACCAATAGAGACTCATCTTGTGTAGGTCCCGCCCATTATGTCCAGTTGAACTTGAAGGCAAAACTTTTTGATTCTGGGGTGCGGGTGGCTGAGGGGTTAAGGCGCATACGATATATGCCGCAGAATGCAGTCTGCAGCATCCCCAGGTTCGAATCCCGACCTGGACGACCTTTGCTGCGTGTCTCTACCTGTCTTTCCCTGTTTCCTGTCTCTCTCTCACTTTCTCTAATAAAGACTGCTGAAAAATACATTAAAAAACCAAACTTTTTGATTCATCAAAGATTTTGATGTGCAAAACCTTTCGACTCTCAAAACATTTTGACGTGAAATGAAGTCCGTTCAACTTGAAGACAAAATGTTTTGAGTTGCAAAAGATTCCATCTGCTGGCAGAACTTTTTAAATCACAAAGTATTTTAATCCACAAGCAAAAGCTAAGGATTTGAAATGAAAGAGGACTGACTGACAGTCATTTTATTAATTAGGTTTTAAAATGTCTACTTTGATTTTTGTTTTCAAAGCTGCATTTTTTTTTTGCTTGGATTCCTGTCAATTTATTTGCTTAATAATGATACAAATGCCATTCCATATGCTTTGGTCAATAAACGGTTTTGCAAAATATGACCCATGTAATTGTCTTGTGTCTTCTGGTTGCTTAGGACCAAGCTACTTGCAGCACATCTGATGGTCCGCAACATGACAACTTCTGCCAACCAGGGAGCAGGCTGCAGCGGGAGGTGGAACCAAGTGGAGAAGGGAAAAGGCAGGACAGGACAGGTAATGGGATAGATCTCGGTCACCGTAGCAACACAGCCGGTACGACATGAACAAATTGTTGGTTGAGATTGCACAACCAGAATATGACCTTTACAAATGAAATAATTCACTAATCTGTCTAATTGAAGGATGTATTCTAAATAAATTTAAAAAATGTATCCATAGCACATTAAGTTCTGCCTGTGTGCCTGGACATGGATCTGGGTTTAATATTAACGCTTGTCCAGTTGACCAGAAATGCTGTTTGGACAACAGGGGTTCTCTAGTCCGTTGTTGAATTGGACAAGCTCAAATTTGGAGTTCAAAGTAATCAAATTCTTTTTCTCCACATCGTTAGCACTGAGCTCGACTATCCTGACGATGACATCGTACTGCTCATGTTTGCAGCTCGTAACAATGCACTTTCCTGTTCAGCGTTCTTCAGGAATGTTCAGAATGCTCCTCCAAGCGTACACAGACAAAAAACAAAACCTCTGATGGAGCGTGCACTTGGAGCATATCTCTGAGAGAATATTTCATATTAATGAACATTCTGTAAATAAAGAATGAAGCAAAATGTAAAATGTGGGATTCTGGCTCTTACTTTTCAGGATTACTGGATCTGTCTGATGAGGACTCCACCCCTCACCTCAACAGACAAAACTCTGTAGAAAGTGTCGCTACAGATCCCTGGATGCGGCCAGGAACATCAGACACTTTAGACTGGTTTGACATGAATTCCGTCTCGCCTAAAAAGCAGACGAGACCAGGCAGCAGCAGCGGGTGGAAGAGACGAGCAACTCCACTCAGCTCAAACACTTTCCAGAAGAACTCATAGCACATACATAATGTTTCAGAAGTAAAAGTTCCAATAAATGTTAAGATGCATTCGTTTTGGTGCATTAGTTTCTGCGCATTCAGCAGTGATGTTCTACAAACTGTACCGCTTTAAATAAACGGTGTATGTCATTTTTCTGATGACGCACAAGTTAAAATATAGACCTTGTCCACTCAAAAATTATACATGCTATAAAGAAATTTAAAACATCTGCACATAAAGCCGCACACTGCTCTACACACAGTCCATACAAGACCACCCAAATCTAGCTTTAGCTGGATCTGAAATAAATTATATTTATTTATGTTTATTTATATGTTACTTAGATGGAGTCTGATTTTGAGCAAGGTTTAAACATTATTTGATTACAATTTTGTAGCTATGGGGGAATGTCAATCTTTTGATGTCAACCGGATAACTAATGGATTCCTATCCACATTTTGATCATCACAAAAATTTCACAGACTCTTCCTCACAATAAAACCAATATGTCCATCATCGTGGGTGAGGGAACCTGCCCACACACAAACAAATGTAGTGACAAATTAACTGTGTAGGGTTTAACATCAGTCTGTATACATCTTTAAAGATTTTCATGTCTGTTACAAAAGTTTTACATCACATAAATTGTTCATATTTGTGCCATATCAGTTTTATCTATCTTATAAAATGACACAGTTTGTGTTTTTTGTTAAATGTTGCTCAAGTCCTACAATTCTGTGACTGTAATTGCAGAAATTCTTACTATAAGCAAAATTTTGGTCCGAAACAGCTCATTTTATGCTTCTATGACATGCATAAGAGCAGGACTCTTACGTGCTACTTAAACGTGAGCGGCATCTTTTTAGCAAGCTAGCTGAAAAGGTGCATAATATGACCCCTTTAAGCTTCACGTCTGGAATTTGACTTCTCTGGAATGGAATAGTAATAATCTACATATTCTACGCCATCATTCCACAAAATAAAACCATTTAAACTTTTGTTTAACTTAAAAGATGTGACTCGGTCGGCTCGTGTCTTTGCTACCAATGGAAGGCAACAGCAAAACGTTGCTCCAAAATCTGCAGCTGCCTTCAGAGTGACGACCAAAATAAAAAGTCTGGGCAGAAAATGTGTGGACATTGTGCGCTGATTCGCAACTTTGCACAGGAATGGATCATTTCAAATGAGCCTCAAAATATTCCTGGACTGATCATAATGTTTAGAGTATGACTGGTTTTCCTTTACTTTCTTGTTCTTACAGATGTGTATGTAATGAAGAATGTGTCCAATGACAGGGTACAGAAACACATTACCTCTTTGTGTCCATGAATATATTGGAACATGTTTTCCTCAGGTATTTCCTATCTTTGTAATTGCTAAATTATGTTTTAAATTAAAAATAAAAAAATAAGCTGTGCGTTTTGTTTGACTCATCACGTTACACCAGCTCTTACAATTTTTCCAGCTGTTCCCTAACAAAGTGCTTCTGTGACTTTAAGTTGTTGCATGTGAACATGCTGTTGAGGATTGTGTGGTTTAGACAAACCAGGGGCCTCATTTATGAAACATTGCATAGGATTCAAACTAAAAGTATACGTGCGAACAAAAGCCAAGAATGGTGTATGAACAAACAAATTACTCATAAAACCACAAATCACACACTACTTTGAATGGTGTGCACGTGGATCTACCTCTACCTCTACACGCCCACATTCAACCACAAATGGTCGATGCAAAACACCTCATGAATATTCAAACATCCACATGAAGCCCGAAAAGTGGACTGATCATGGCAACCGAGAGGAAGAGCAGGAAAAGAAACGTTTCTGAAACAGAAATCAAGATGCTTGTCACAGCAGTGAGATGACTAAAAGCAATAAATAAAGCGAGTGGCAACTAGGTGGCGAGGGAGAGCCCACAAGTAGTTTTGAACCCAACCATTCCTAATGACCATTCACTCATGGTGCCACATGTTGGTTCTTTAGACATTACAATCACTTATGGACATAACTTTAATGTTTAACTAGAAGCACTGCATAAAGCCCTGCAGAAACAAAATCCTTTTCATTACTTAGTCAATATACAATAACTTTCATATGAGCTAAACATCATAAGTCGTTCCTGAGATATTTAAAAAAGTTTCCCTAGCAACTATTGTTTAGTTTAGCAACCATGTCAACATGGCATAAATGCCCTTCTAAAGACCTTTCATAAGAGCCAAACAAAAAGTCTCTGTCTTAAGTAGAAGCCGAGATATTCAAGAAAGAATTTTCCCCTAGCAACCATAGTTACCATAGCAACCAAATTAATATAATCATAATACAATTTATTTGTGGGTGCCTTTCAGGAAACTCAAGGTCACCTTACAGCAAATAAGTAAAAACATACATTAATAATCAATAAAATCAATGAGCAAACATTAAAATAAGTAATTGTAAGTGGATCAGAGGGAGTATGCTATACGAGAGAGAGAGGTTTTGAGTCCAGATTTAAAGAGGGAGAGTGAGTTGATGTTGCGGAGGTCAGGGGGGAGTGAGTTCCAGAGCTGGGGAGCAGAGCATTCAGCTGCTCTGCTCCCCATGGTAATGAGGCGAGCAGAGGGAACAGTGAGGTGGATGGAGGGGGATCGGAGACAGCAGGCAGGTGTAGCGATGTGGATGAGGTCAGACAGGCGAGGTTGTGAATGACCTTATATGTGAGTAACAGTATCTTGTAGTGTATACGGTGTGTGATGGGAGCCAGTGGAGCTGTTACAGAACGGGTGTGAGGTGGTGAGTGAATGGGGTCCTTGTGATGACACGAGCTGCTGAGTTCTGAACCAGTTGTAATTTATGGAGGGTTTTCTGAGGAAGGCAGTAGTCGAGTCGTGAGCTGACACGACTGAACCAGTATAGCAGCTGTGTGAGGCGTGAGGGAGGGACGGAGGTGGTTGATGTTGCAGAGATGGAAGTATGCTGACCGTGGGATGGCACCCAGACTCTTAACCTGAGGGGAGGGCAGGACAGGATGGAGGAGTTGTCAGTGGCAACCGTGAAATTTGCTTAAGGTGGATTTAGTGCCAATTAGAAACATTTCTGTTTTATCACTGTTTAATTTGAGGAAATTTGATGTGAACCAGGACCTGATATCAAGGAGACATTTGGTGAGAGTTGAAGGTGGGAGGGTGGAGTTGGGTGTCATCCACATAGCAATGGAAATGGATGTGATATGGCCAAGGGGGGGAGTAGATAAATTATGAAAAGCAGGGGCCCCAGGACAGAGCCCTGAGGCACACCTGTGGTCACTGGGAGGGGGTGAGATATAAATGATTTGAGCTGAATGAACTGAGTACGGCCGGAGAGGTAGGATCTGAACCAGTTGAGGGGTGTGTGTGTGATGCCAATTGAGAAAAGTCTGTCCAGGAGGATGGTGTGTGAGATGGTGTCGAAAGCTGCACTCAGATCAAGCAGGATGAGGATGCATAGGAGACTGGAATCAGCGGCGAGGAGGGGATCATTTCTAATTTTGATGAAAGCTGTTTCGGTGCTATGAAGAGGGCGGAAACCAGACTGGAATTGTTCAAAGAGATTATTGTGGGATAGATGGTCATGAAGCTGAGAGGCGACTGTTTTTTCAAGAATTTTTGAAAGGAACGGGAGATTGGAGATAGGCCAGAGATTATTGAGGTTGTTGGGATCAGAACCAGGTTTCTTGAGTATTGGGGTGACAGCAGCTGTTTTGAGGGATGAGGGAACAATTCCAGTGGTGAGGGAAGAATGGATTATGCGTGTTATGAGAGGTGCCAGGGAGGAAACAGTGGCTTTGATGAAAACTGTTGGAAGGGGGTCGAACTGACAGGTTGACGATTTGGATGTTTTAATGAGTTCAGAAATTTCACTGAGAGATGGTAAAGCAAACAGAGTGAGTGGCTGAGGAGGGGGCGCAGAGGGAAATAGGCTGGACCCTCCTTTCCAGTACCTTGGAGTAGACTTTCCCAGGGAGGCTGAGTAGTATAATGTCTCTATAATTGGCACACACTCTCTGGTCCCCCTTCTTAAAAAGAGGGACCACCACCCCAGTCTGCCACTCTTTCGGCACTGTCCCCGACTTCCACGCAATGTTGAAGAGGCGTGTCAGCCAAGACAGCCCCTCAACACCCAGAGCCTTCAACATTTCTGGAGGTATCTCATCAACCCCTGGGGCTTTGCCAGTGTGGAGTTGTTTGACTACCTCAGTGACTCCGCCTAGGGAAATCGACGATGATCCCCCATCATCCTCCAGCCCTGCCTCTGTGTCTAGCACAGAGGGTTGGTTAGT
>OMMV01219692.1:0-10658 GCA_900302635.1 Chatrabus melanurus | reverse complement strand
ATGTCCAACTTGACATTGCTGTTTACACATTGCATAATCTGAGTGTAAAGTAGGGAGCAAGGATGCCAAGGCGTTGTATTTAGCCACTTAACTCATTGGCTGCCAATGACGTCTATAGACGTCAATTTAAATACAACCGTTGACTGCCAGTGACGTCTATAGACGTCAATTACGTTTTTCAACGGGGCGGGCTGGGGAACGATTTGGCGGAGCTTGTCACTAAATATCAGATCACAGATTTCAATGATAACTTGGGCATTTCAGCCTGTATTACAATTGTATGAAAATGGCTGGCAGCCAATGAGTTAATTAGTCATGAAATAAAGCAGTCAGATGGTCACCTATCATTGTCTTTAAAGGCACAATCTCACCTAGATGTTTGGGCCAATGTAAACAAATATATGTGCAAACGGCAGTGTCCGCTAGCCTCCGTTAACTGCCGCTGGGCTCCACCGTCCTCCGCCGATTAACGTCGACCGCGTCCAAAACTTTTCAACATTTCAAATTTCCCAGCGTTTGCCGACGTACCTCTGGCTATGTTGGAGACCGTTAGAGAAAGTTAATCTCTGCTATTACCAAGTTCCCTCCGCTAGCCTCCATTTGCCTCCGTTAGCATCTGTTAGCATCCGCTAGCCTCTGCTAGCCAAAGTTACTGGTGCGATCGTCTACGCTGGCTAACGTTTGGGTGCTGCTTTGCCCTGCCTGCTCAGAATCACTGGACACTGGTGTCTCGAACCCCTCTTCCGCATGTTGCCACATTGGTAAAAGTCTCGCTTGTTCTAACGGAGTGCTGGCTAAAGCCCGCCTCCACTAACACCATATTGCAGAACGCCGTGCTGCATTTGAGGTTTGCTACCAAACTCCGATAACGTGATTTTTGCTGATATTTGGCCACTTTTCTCGACCTTTCCCTGCGTTCACCAAACGCTGGGGTAAACGTTATAATGAGATTGCGCCTGAAGAGACAGGTACACCAGCAACTGGCGCATTGCTATTTAGATGGCAAACTCAAAGGGAGAGGTTTTTCTGGCGAGGAACGGGCTCTGTATGCAAAGCAGTCATCCAACACAGTTCCCTGAGATGACACGTTAGAGCTCCTCCTGCAATTCCTCCTCATCATCCTCCTCCATCTGATCTCCTGCATATCCCACCAAACCCCTGATGCACCTTGTTTTCAATTCAGTTTCATTGTATTTTGATGCACTAATGCACATCCCTGTGTATACAAGCAGGGTGTATGTGTGTCAAATGTAAGGCGTGTCTGGATACAGCACCATATAACTAGCAGGAAATCTCTGTGGTCGACTTCAGACCAGGTTTTTGTTGGCCTTTGGTGCGATCACGTTCTACTTCCTCACGATAGCAATGCACCAACACTGCACCTTATAATCACACCTCATTTTAAGACCAACACGCCCGTGGGTGCACAGATGAGCGCAAGTACTGGGCGTGAGAATGACGACTGAATCGGTTGGAAAGTAGCAACGGCACATTAGCTGTGTTTTGCGCTGCTTTGCACCAAGCATAAGATTAGGCCACATAGTGGCAAATGATCAGATGGATGGATGGATGGCACTCTCGACTCTATCCCCCGCTGACACTTTATTCGGACAGGTGGGGGATAATAAAGGAAAGAACTAAGATGTTATCCAATGGATGATGTGGAGCCATTGCAATGGGGACATGAAGTACTGATGTAAAAATATGGATTGTGACAAAATTTGAGTAAATGATTGATGGTGTAACAATAAACAAGGTGGGAGCAACTCTATCAATAATTGAATTATTAACACAGAAAAATACCATATAATGTCGACGCATAATCAATTTTTGATGAAGAAAAGAAAACAAGGTAATTCTATATGGGTACGAATCCTGCTTCACTCTTGGTTTACAGTTTCACAAGACTTTTATGGAAAAGAATCAATTTGTAATTTGCCTTTGAGTTCTTAAATAGTAACTTGTTTAAAAGTGGAAACTAAAATATTGGATATGTGCTTCAGGTTACTTCAGTAAAACTCAAGTTGATTTATGGTCTTCTCAGTTATGATAATAGTTGATTGAAGACCAGTGAAAATCCACCAGATCATTTAGCAGATGGTGGGTTAAAAAAAATAAACTAAAAACTCACTTGACTGTCTCAGAGTTTCTACCAGTGTTTCACTGCGACATAAATGTTGTACATGTGTATTGAGCAGTAGATGTTTTGATAGCCTCCACTACGTGCAAACAGTGTTCATTAGCGTGCACACACAAAACTGTGGCAGTGCAGCTGGCGTTCAATCGTTGTTCAGTCTTTGTTTGTATCTGATGATAACACAGAATCAGGGAAACACTGAGTATCAGATTGATCACATTTTACCATCTCTTATCTGGATTAGGGATTAAAAGATTACGCCTCACATGAATACAGTAATCTGATGATTTGTTTCATTATTACAAAATCCCACATTGTCCTATTGTATGTACATCAGAGTTCAGCAGGTCATTTCTGAGACCACGTGATGAACGGTTACAAATTTGGTTTGTGATAACTGTAGTTCCATTAATTCTGTGGATGTGCACTTTTTTTGTACTTGCACTCCGTGACCAGGAATTGAACCCAGGTCTTCATATTGGTAGCCCAACCCTGGAACTCATATTGGTAGCCCAACTCTACAACCCAGGTTCGAATCCTGGCCATGCTACCTGTCTTTAACCTTGGACAAGAGTCTTGATCTGCATTGTCTCAGTCCACTCAACTGTAAATGGGTACTGGCCTTGGCTGGGGAAGTATCCTGCGTCAGACTAGCGTCCCATCCAGGGGGAGTTGTAAACTCTGTCCATGGATTCCGTACTGTGAAGTGGATGAAACACCGGCACCAATAGACCACAGGCCCTATATGGGACTTCTTTATCTACATTGTTTTACCTCTTTTCTTTGTATGTGGTTAATGTGGCCCAATGATGAACGGTTTTGAAGGTTTGGTACCTTGCTCTGGGACACGTCAACACTTGGCCACCAGCAGAAATCAAACCCACCACCCATCAGATAGGGATCACCTGCTCTATCAACTGAGCTACAGTTGCCAAAATCAGACAAATGTTCTTCCAAGCCCAGATTTTGAAAGGTTTTATATCCTGTTTTAGTTCTTGGAGAGAGGGACATTATATGTTTGATGTTTTGTTTACTGCTTATGTGGCACCTGGTTGCTTTGGCAGCAGGCCAAGCAAGGCAGTCCAGATCTCTTTGTCCATGGTGGCCTTGGGATGCTCCTGGAGGATCATGTTCAGAGGCCAGATGGCCTCTATCCTGATGATATGCTTAATAACTGGGGAAAACCAGGACATTCCCTCAATCAGCCTGCAAGAAATTATCTGGATTGACCGATTTGTCTGGATTTGGTGGATGGAAATAGCATTTTATCCGTGTCAAAGTAATCAATCCATTGTGTTGTTTTGAGTTGAGCTAAGACAGAGTTCTGTCTGATGAAGTGGGAATCAGCAGGTTGTGGGTCTGAAATCATTGATTACTTGTTTTGCTGATAAAGCACATTTATTGAAGTGAAGTTGTGTTTAAAAATTAGAAAATGAATACCTTACTCAAACCTGCAAGTTTGAGTAAGATATTGTGGACACAAACGTCAATATTGCTTCTTCTGTTGTCGCTCTCACATATTTGGAAACTGTTAAAGCATCTTGGCAACTGGTGGCTCAATTAAATTATCCCTTTTGATGAGGTTATTTAAGGCTGGGGTCGGTATGTTTGGAGAAACTAACAATAGTTAACCAGATGGTAAAAGGATAAAACTCAATCCACTCCTCCAAAACACAGACGCACACTGTGAGACTACCGCTGTATGAGTCCACGAGAGAGTGTGTTGGGGAGCGAAGCTCCAGTGACCTCACTGTCCTAAATCTACTCCACTCTCATGTGCGTGACGTGACAACAAGTCGGTCACAAGAGGTAGACGTTGTTGCATTACGTTACACAAAGAGCAGAATATTTCTAAATACCCCCCCAGGCTCTGGGAGTGAGAGAGAGAGAGAGAAGTGGTGGTAGAGCAAGGTAGACATTGAATAAAAAGAGAGAGAGAGCAGCATTTTAAAGCTGGTGTCTCATTGAGAGATGACTATTTGATGAGTGTGATGACTGAATGTTTACACGACTGATAGACGAATTTGGCTAAGTTTTTGGCGACATTGGGGCGACATATTTGCCACTTTTTGATGACCACTGGGCGTCTTGTTGAATATTTGATGAATATTTGCTAAGCGTCTGTATGTCTGTCATCCTCAATTTGTTAATTAGTCACTAACGACTGGCCACCGCATTTTGACCATGATCCGACCTTGTAGCAAATGAAGTGAACTAGGCGACTTGGTAGCGGTCTATTGAAGACTCCTTGGTGAGTAAAAAAGACTAGTTATAAGCAGTTGTTCATTCACAGGTGAATGAAATCGAGGCCAGCAACTAATTAGCAAATGGGGATACTGATTCCGACTGCTTTGAGAATAATTTCAGACCACATTGAGACCAAGAGCCGAATTACTCGCCATTCGCTCCCAAGCCCAGTGAGATTCCGGCTTAAAGCAACTTGAAATTGGAATTGTAGCCTTGCAGAAAACTCCAGTCACACACTGAGTGCACAGGCAGACTTTGCCAATGGTTCTAAATCGAATATTCCACTGCATCTTTGATTCCTAGCATGTGGCATTTTTCAATCTTGTACAGAGATCCAAAGAGCCAAAGATTCAGACCGTCAATGACTTCCTGGACTCGTCCATCACAAGCGGCAATAGTGTTGAACTTGTACAGACACTCACTTATCTCAGCAGTGACATTCATGTCTCTGAGTCCTCGACCTCTGAGATCGGGAGACACCTGCGAAGAGCTTACGGAATCACGAGGTCATTGGACAGAGGTGTTTGGTGATGTCAATACCTGTGCAGGAGATCAAAGGGGATCAAAGTCTTTAGGGTCCTGGTGCTTCCTGTCTTACTGTATGCTTGTGAGACATGGACACTAACCACTTAAGGTGATGACTGAATGTCTTTGGTACTAGGTCTCTTTGGAGGATCCTTGGGACCCGCTGGAATGACTTTATGTCAAAGGAACAGTTACTTTGGGAGAATCAGATGAGGAGTATCCCTTGCATTGTGAAGGAACATCAGCTGTGACATTTTGAACATGTGGCGCATTTCTCTGTGCATGATCAGGCACGTAGGTGCCACAGTGTTGAGGACCCCAGGACTGGAGAAGGCCAAGGACATGCCCACGTTTCACATGGCTGTGGCAAATGGATGGTTACTTCCGTAAGGTCGGAATGGATTGGTTCACTGCCTGGGTGGTTGCCATCCAGGACCCAGGGCGGTTTCGTGGTGTGGTGTATGCGGCGATGTGCGGCATCAGTGCATGCTCCCAGACTTGACTTGTACTATAACGGCTTTTGCACATCAAGAATAACTCAAACAAGACAAAATTGTACTTTTGCTTTTATTTGTCGTATTTGTACGGGTAAACACCCCCCGAAATCAATTTTTACTTAGCAAATAAGGGTGGGGAAAAAACAAAAACTGAGGATGAATCCATTCTTACATCAAACTATGCTTTGATTGGCTCAGTGTGTTGCATTTGACTGTGAAATGTTGAAAGAGAAAAGAAAAAAAAACGAGGCTTATCTCAAATAAATAAATAAGTGTTGCAGATTTGACAAGCCTTTCAGTGGAGTGAAAAGCTCCATGAATAGGATGGAATATAAAAGTCTCAAACAACTCCACACATTTTTTGCCCGAGTTGTGTAATTGTCTTAAGTGAGAGAAGAAGAAAGAAATCAAATTAAGGAACTGCCTTTTTGGACTTTGGTGCACCCAGAAAAAAAAAAAGCATGTTTAAAATGGAACCCACGCTTCAGAAACAGTTTGATATGGCACTGCGTTACATTAAATAAAGTGCATGTCAGGCTGGCCAAAAACAACTTAGCTTTTTTGGCCCTAATAGCTTTTGGACTAAAGTCCCCTGGCAGTTTGAAAGGAGGGCAAATTTATCCCACGGTCTCACAGACATTACACAATCAGCTAAACTGAGAGTGAAGCGTTGTTATGCCGCACAACACGGCGCTCGCCACTTTATTTCAAAGTGCCTCAGTCAGAAGAAACAAAGTTTGGATCCCGTTTAAAGTGAAAAGGATTCTCCATCAAACCTGAAGAGGCTGCGAAACCTTCGCTCACCTCTCACTCATTATTCTCTCCGTTTGACTCTTTGCTTTCTTTCTTTGACATACTTTTATTTTCCCGTTTCACCTGGCCTCATTCTCGCTGCTGCGAGTGGCTGCGCACCCGCACTGTGTTAAGTGATTTGTTTGGCGTGTATGTGCGAGATAGGCAGCCGTCTCGGCAGGAGGTCCTCTTGTGTTTGCTGAGGGGCTGCTGCACTCAACGTGCAACCGCAGCACACAGCTCAGAAGGAAAAATGCAAGTGTCACTTTGTGAAATGTGGACACTTGTCACAGCAGGAGACGCGCTCAGCATTCACTTAGCATCGCATGCTGACAACGAATCTGTTAGCCAGCTGCAGAGACAGAATAGTTTTTTTTTTCCTTTCCTCTTTTCTTACGCCCACGCACAAGCTTCTGCAGCCGAGGGTCTTCCTTTAGACATGTGTGTCCATCCACCTCGAAGAGTTGTGATCCAATTTGGACCAAACTTGGTGAAATGTTTGAGGGGAAGCCAAGAACACGGTGATTTGATTTTAAGGAAAAACGGTTAAAAGCCAAGGTCACAAGCCAAGGTCAAAGGTTTGGGCCCAATGCTGCTTTATATGTAAGGGGACATATTGAGGAATTGGTTGAAGCTACACCTATCGTCACTGTGAAACACAAATATAAAGTCACATCACCTTTCTATTGGTCACATGACCTTTGACCTTGGATGACCTCGAAAGGTCAAGCTCATTTAGAATGGCTGTTTCAAGGACTTAGTTAAAGATACACCTATGGTTACCATTAAACACGAACATGAAGTCACACAGTCAATACCGCAAGTACCATCACAATGGAGTTGAAATGAAACAATCAAAATGTGCTTGTAGTGAATTTAAGGGGTTTAACAAAAATATCACATGAACATGTTTGTACACAGTGCCTCCATTTTCAGATCCCATAAATAACTGGACAAACTGCAATGGTAAAGATTAGCTTCTATAAAAAAAATCATTACTATCCAGTTCTCTTTTGACAAATCAGGGGATGGATACATGAAGACTTCAAAGTCACTGAATATCTTTTTTTTCTTCATTTCCATCAATCATTAAGGAATACAAATAGTATACTGTTTGCTAAATCTGACTGGAGTAGGCAGTTCTCAAAACCTGAGTGACCCTGCAGGAAGGAGACTGGTGAGGGAAGCCACCAAGACACCCATTATGACACTGAAGGAGTTATACAGTGCCTTGCAAAAGTATTCACCCCCTTGGGCTTTTACACATTTTAAATTTATTTACGGCATTTTGGAAGAAAAAAAAAAGTGGCTTCTCTATCTTAAAATTTCTAAAATTATCCTCTTTAAACTCAAACTGAAAAATAATCTCTACAACTTTATATAAATGAAATAAAAATCTCTAAACCAAAATGATGGGTTGCATAAGTAATGGCACCCTTTAGTAGAACAGTAAAGTAAATCATCAGTTTTACAGCCAGTTTTCTTTAGACAAGTCGGGGGATGGATACATGAACATTTCCAAGTCACTGAATATGTCTGAGACTTAATTCACATCAATTATTAAGAAACACAAACAGTATGGTACTCTATGGTAAACCTGTGTCAAGTAAGCAGTTCTCAAAAATTGAGTGAAATAAGAAATAATTCATGGCACTTCTATTGTAACTGAGATGAGATGATTTTGGTTTTTAGTTCACCTATCAGGAATGGCGTAAAGGAGAAAGCAGGAACTTATGGCATATTTTTGGACAGACGTTTTCCTCTAAAAGCAATAATCCAATGCACTGAAGAAAAAAAAATAGGTTTTCAAAGAAAAGTCTTTTGAAAAAGGAAGCAGCTGCCGAATAAAGCCTTTTGTGTGACATTTAGCAAAGCAGCGGCCCTATTTCAGGAGAAATGTGCACCGCTCTAATATAATATTAATGTTTTCTGATAACAGTGGCACACGATAATAACAGTTATTCTTTTCCAGCCTTACTGGCAGCACAGTGCTGCCATCACCAGCTCTGTGTGTGTGTGTGTGTGTGTGTGCGCCATACATCACGCTAAGAGGCTATTTCTATAGATCCAGCCCGGCTGTGGCACCACGTCTAACCCTAATCACCTTCTGTCTCTGACTGTCTGTCTCTGGCTGTCCCTCTCCCTCGCAAATAATGGCACCAGTCTAGTGGCTGCGTCTGTTTAAATTACCCCAGCACCCATTACCTTTCCCAGAGTCCTCCTAACCAACCCTATTTCAGGAACCCCAAGTGGACCAGAACAGCTGCTAAAAGTTCTTTGTACACAGAGCCGGAGTTGTTGGATGTGCTCTCGGTCGATCCTAAACCCAAAGTACTCATTAAGGCTATTATTCTGTCATTAACCGCCAATGATATTAATCTCAGAGAAGCAGGAAAAAGGCTTTTACTGAGAGAAAGCAGGTCAGCTGCTGTTGTTTTTTTTTTAAGATGCTGCACATTTTAAATATCTGTACATCTTTGATGATAATGCGGTGATTTAAAGAGTGTAAACTACAGCCGCCTCTCTAACGATCCCCGCAAAGTATCACAACCACAAACATCACGGCCAGTCTTTATACTTCCAAACGTATCATCGCCTAAGAGACCTGAAAGGTTGGAGCCCATGACTAAAATACTGCTGATCTTTCAGTTTTCGTGAATCTATGCTCAACTGTATGACTGAACCTTCTACATATTGATGTGTTGTGTGTTCAACCACAGATTGTATATACTGGACGAACCCTCCGTGCCGTCACCCATGGGCTTTCTGAAGAGCTTGTTTGAGGCTCAAGTGGGGCGGCTCTAAGGCCGAGTCCACACGACTCCATTTTTACAGGAAAACTGCTCAGTATCTGTCCGTCTTGGCCTTTCATCCACACAAATCCGTCATTTTCGCCACCCCAAAACAGAGCGTTTCGAATCTGCTCTCCAGAGTGGATCGAAATGAAAACGGCGGAGTCGTGTCTGCGCGTGCACAACCTATCCGTCTATTTTGGGAAAAGGTGCAGTAATATTAACTGCCAGCGGGGGGGAAGCGGCGGTATGTCCTGTCGCTGTGAATGCACCTGTGAAATGTGCAGAAGAAGTGCACACACACACTTCCTCAGGTCAGCAATGACGGAGTGTTTTTCCCTCACGGACAGACCTGTTTGTCGATTTTCATAACATGTTTAGCGATAAACATCGCGCTGTATAATCTGCACGTTGCATATCTGCAGACGACAGAAAGCACGGCGCCTTCGTGGAGCGGACCCACGTCATTATCAGCCTCCTGCCACACGATGGCAAAACGTGGCACCCTTTCACTTCGTTCTGCACTACAGCGTGCTCCAAACGCCGAAGAAGAAATGAATACGGCTTAAGTGTGGACGGACATATTCTCAGATACGGTCACGTGCCGTATTCATTTAGGGCTGGCGCTCCCAACAAAAACGGAGCAGTGTGGACTAGGTCTAAATGTTTCCATCTTGGCAGTGCCTGACTCTGCCTACCTCCTGGACAACCTCCTGGGTAAAGAGGTGGAGCGTGGGCAAGACAGGCGTGACGACCTGGGCGGGACAAATGCAGCCAAACAGTCTTTATTTTCTTAAGTATAACAAGCAGTGGTCTGGGTACACAGGCGAGGCCACAGTGTCCGTGAGGGAACAATCACTGAGGCAGTCCAAAGAAACGGGCAGAGGATCAGAGCACAGGCAGTCATCATAACGACGAGTAAATCCAAAAGGTTGTGCAGACCATTTCATTTGGGGTGGCCCTTCATATCAGATGACATCACCATAAGCTGTACTCTGTCCAAGGCCAGTTGCTGACGCCAAGTAGCATTTGTTCTCAACATAGCAGCAGTCTGATAGAAGCATGTGCCTGCGATTACGTCATTAAGGGTATAAAGCCCACATCACATTATCATTTCAGTGTCTGCATTCTGAACTAGAAAGCACTCAGAGAGCGCAAACCTCCGCCAAGGCAGTTCAGTCCCCCATAATGTGGAGATGTTCTTTTCCAGCAGACGGACTTCTGAGAACCCAATGATAATGCCAGCATAAACCATTTTGGTAGAGATTAATATCCAACTCAATCAATAAATCTTTATTTTTTTTAATATCCCAGATTTACATGATAATCCGGATCACCACCAAAATCTAATCGATTGGTCCTTGGGCCATTTCCCACTTATCCTGAAAATTTCATCAAAATTGGTCCATAACTTTTTGAGTTATGTTGTGGACAAACAGACAGACAGACAAACGCCGGCAAAAACATAACCTCCTTGGCGGAGGTAATAAACTGTAGCCATTTTTCCTCTCTCTGAATCATGATTTTACCACAACAGTTGCATGCAAACTCGAGGTAATAAAAGGCAGCAGACGGTCGGCAACAGGAGGAAGAAACACAAGGAAGAAACACACATGCAAGAAGACTTGTGCGGGAACAAGATGTCCTGACTCTGGATGGGAGACAGAG
>OMMV01219689.1:0-12446 GCA_900302635.1 Chatrabus melanurus | reverse complement strand
AAATATTACCAATTTTTTTTTTGTAATGCCTTACATTACCGCGTTACAGCAAAAAGCAATGCATTACAGTAATTAATTACTTTTGTAATGCGTTACTCCCAACACTGGTATTTAACCCTCTGGACTCAAAGCAGTTCCTGGACTTTTTTTTTTTTTTTTGCTCCTGTCTCATTACTGTTTTGATCTTCACCTCTTTTCTAAGCCGAGCTTCCACTACTCTTTCCCATAATTTCATGCTGTGGCTGATCAACTTTATGCCTCTGTAGTTACTGCAGCTCTGCACATCACCTTTGTTTTTAAAAATCAGAACCAGTACACTTCTTCTCCACTCCTCAGGCATCCTCTCACTTTCCAAGATTTTATTGAACAATTTGGTTAAAAACTCCACTGCCATCTCTCCTAAACATTTCCATGCCTCCACTGGTATGTCATCCGGATCAACTGCCTTTCCACTCTTCATCCTCTTCACAGCTGTCCTCACTTCATCGTTAGTAATCTGTTGCACTTCCTGGTTTACTCTCTCCACATTATCCAGCCCTCTCTCTCTCTCATTTACTTCATTCATCCACTCTTCAAAATACTCCCCCCACCTTCGCAACACACTCCACTCACTTGTCAGTACATTACCATCTTCATCTTTTATCACCTTAACCTGCTGCACATCCCTTCCACCTTGGTCCCTCTGTCTGACCAATTGGTACAAGTCCTTTTCTCCTTCCTTAAGGCGCACTCACGTTTACCACAGCGACTGGTGAACTAGGTAAGAGGGAGAGAAAAGTGGCCACACGTCCACAAAAATCATGTTCCCGGAGTTTGGTAGTGAACCTCAACTGCAGTTCGGCATTCCACAACATGAGCCCAGCTGAGGCTGGCCTTAGCCAGCGCTCATTAGAACAAGCAGTACCTTTGCCAATGTGGCACCGTGCGAGAGAGGGGTTCGACAAACCACTGTCCAGTGATTCTGAGCAGGCAGTGCGAAGCAGCACCAAGCGTAGATGATCGCACCAGTAACTTCCGGTAGCTACCGGATGCTAACGAAGCTAACGAAGGCGACCTTGGTCGTAACGGAGATTAACTTTTTCTACCGGTCTCCAACGAAGCCACAGGTACGACGTCAATCGGCAAAATATTTTCAACATGTTGAAAATTTAGGACGCGGTCGGCGTTCATCAGCGAACACCGGCGAAGGCCGGCGAAGACCAGCACAGGCTATCGGAGGCTAGCGATCACCGATAAATGCAAATACGTTGGCCAAAATGCCTAGTTGCGACTGCCCTTTATTGTTCAACATCATATACAGCTTACTATAAGCCCACGTTTACCACAGGCTGAGGCCTTTGCCACTTCTCTTTTCACCTTACGCCACATCTCCTTGTACTCCTGTCTACTTTCATCATCTCTTCAACTATACTTTCTTGAACATCTTCATTTCACCACCAAGTCTCTTGGGCTTCCTTCTTCTGTCCAGATGTCACACCCAGTACCTTCCTAGCCGTCTCCCTCACCACAGTTTTCCAGTTGTCCAGAATCTCTTCACCTCCATCCAGTGCCTGTCTCACCTGCTCCCTGAATTTAACACAACAATCTTCCTCCTTCAGCTTCCACCATCTGATCCTTGGTTCAACTCTCACTCTCTTCCTCTTCTTCACCTACGCTCTTCTGTGCCAGCACCTGACAGTCTCCAATTTCTTTTAGGTTGCATCTCCTACATAGGATATAGTCCACCTGAGCGCACCTTCCTCCACTCATATGTCACCCTGTGCTCCTCCTTCTTCTTAAAATAAGCATTCATGACAGCCAGTCTCATAATTTAGTGCAAAATCTACCACCATCTGCCCTTCCACAATCCTTTCCTTGATACCATATCTACCCATTACTTCCTCATCACGTCTGTTCTTTTCACCAACATACCCATTGAAGTTCACTCCAATCACCACTCTTTCATGCTTGGGGACACTCTCTACCACCTCATTTAACTCACTACAGAAATTTCTTTCTCCTTCATCTCACAACCTACCTGTGGGGCATATGCAACGATGGCATTCATCATCACCCCTTCAATATCCAACTTCACACTCATCACCCTGTCAGACACTTGCTTTACCTCCAACACACTCTTAATATACTCTTCCTTTAGAATGACTCCAACACCATTTTGCCTTCCATCCACACCATGATACAACAGTTTGAACCCACCTCCGATGCTACTGGCCATACTTCCCTTCCATTTGGTTTCTTTTACACACAGTAAATCTACCATCCTCCTCTCCATCATATCAGCCAACTGTCTCCATTTACCAGTCATGCTGCCAACATTCAAAGTCCCGACTCTCACTTCCACACTTCTAACTTTTCTCCTCTCCCACTACCTCCGGACACGTTTTCCACCTCGTCCTCTTCTTCGCCTTCTTCGCCCAACAGTAGCCCAATTTCTGATGGCACCCTGTTGGACAAGAGCACCTGTAGCCATCGTTGTTAATCCGGGCCTCAACCCATCTGGTATGGAAATTCGATTTGTGATCTGCATGTTTGGTTTGGCAAAATGTACGGCATATGCCCTTCCTGACACAATCCTACTCATTTCTCCGGGCTTGGGCCCAGCACTCCAAATGCACTGGCTTGTGCATCCAATGTGGCTGAAATTTGATAAAATTTATGGTGAATGCCCTTCCTCCTTCTACCCTCCTCATTTATCTGGGCTTGGGACTGACACTTAGATTATACTGTCTGCACACCCTGTGTGACTGAATTAGCTGCCAACACTCACTGAGGATGTGTAATTTGTGTCATACTGTTTTCATTATTTAAATGTGTATTCTTTGCTATTATTGTTTAAACTGTTGTGTTTTAGCATGTGCTTTATTATTCTTTTATTGAATTTAATATTGTGGAAAAACATTGTATTTGTGTTGTTAAAGTGCTATATTAATACAAATGATGATGATTATTGTTGTTGCTAAAGTGTGGGCAAATAGCTTAAGAATGTTTGACACACAGGAATTATTATACAATTTATTCTATTCGTTTTATTTATCGTGCTTCTTGTTTTCATAGTCAGATTCTTAATTATGGTTTAATTATTTTGATTTTCAGACAGCAAAAACATGTTTGTAATTTTATTTTCCATCACTAATTATTCAGAGGTTATGCATTCATTGCCTTTTGCTGACACTTTTTTTTCTGTTCTGGTGTGATAACCTGATTATGTACTGCAGTGAATAAGAGTCAAATTTGCAATCGCACCTGTAACTACAAGTTAAAAGCTGCAGTTAAAATGAGTCCTCCATCCTGACACTTCAGTCAAGGGCTTTGAACTGTTTCAATCATCTTTGAAGCATAAGGAACAGCATATTGTTGAAGTTAGAATCAATTTAGTGCAGATATGTTGCTGCTGTTTTTAACTCCTGCTGCTTTTTAATTGGTTATTAATTATGCTGCTGCCAGTGCTTGTGTCCTCTCTCTATTTGGGTATGTTCTGCTCTAAAACACTCAAAAAAAAAAAAGAAAAAAAAAGAAACATTGACTTCAATTACATTATTTTGTCAACAGGTTCCATAAAATTGTATTGGTTTGTTAAAAGCAAACATATTTATAAATAATTTTCTTAAAAAGAAGAAAAAATAATAAGTACCGGTAAGTCCTATGTAGGCCCTGAGGTCCATTGATGTCAGTGCTTATCCCCAGATTCTGTAGTATGAAGCGGATGAGAGTCTACAACTCCCCCTGTATAGGATGCCAATCTGATGCAGGTTACTTCCCCAACCAAGGCCAACAGACACAGACAGGTAGTGTAACTGGGAACCAAAGCCAGGTCTACATATTGGTAGCGCAACTCCTTATCCCACTGACCTACCTGCTCTACTCTATAGGTTACAGTCTGGCTCCAGTTTGCAAAAAGTCACATGGGAGACTCAAACCTAGATTTGATTTGTTTTCTTGTATGCATGTCCCTCTCTGTGCCGTTCCACCATAAAGCTGCATAACTTGTGATGTAACTGACAAAAGTTGCAGGATGCATACATTCTCCAATCATTTCCACAGAAACCTATGACATCTTGGTATCTTTATGGCCTCCCTCGCTTGTCTCCTCATTATACAGTACTATTTTTTTGAGAACTGCCTATTCCAGAGAGATTTACCATAGAGTGACCACAATGAATAGCAGTGTAAATGGAAATACATTTTCAATCCACATACAACTACATTGGTCTGCAGCATGGTGGCCAAGCGGTTACGTGCGATTGCTTTCGAAGCAGAAGGATCCTAGTTCAAGGCCATCCCTGTCCATTCTCTATGGACTGTTGAGTTGTGTCAGGAAGGTCATCCAGTGTAAAACTTGTGCCAAGTCAACATACAGATCCATATTGGATATGCTGTGGCAACCCCGAGTTGAAGTTGGGAGAAGCCAAAGGCACTTACTATACTACAACTACATAGGTGGTACCAAATGGTCACTGCAGCACTTTTCTTTTTAACCATAGCCCTGTTCTCTGACTGTGTGGCTGAGCGCAGATCACTGGTCATTGGTCCCCTAACCCTTCCTAGGGTTGTGGGAGCGCTGCACTGATGAAGGCTGCATCAGCTTTCTCCACCTCTGACAGTTAAATGCGAGCTCTTAAGGGTTCTTTCTCTGTCTGCCCTGCCTTCTCTTCCCCTGTACTGTTCCCTGGGGGATGTCTTGTCAAGTCCGCCTCATCTTGTCACATGTCCATGCCACCTCAGTTTTCTTTTCCTCACTGTGATCAGTAGCTCTTCGTAATGACTCACATTCTGGGTAATAGTCCTGTGGACCTCCTCGTTTGCAACATGCTGTGTGTATGATATGTCAAGTTGTCATCTAAAGCACCTCACCTCCACTGTTTGGATCTTTTTTTGAAGTTCAGCAGTCAGGGTCCATGACTCGCAGTTATAGAGGAAGATGGAAATGACTAGCGCATGCAGGAGCTTTAGTTTGCATCAGAGATTCATATTTTTGTCTCTCCAGATTGGTTTGAGTTTTGCAAGTTCTGCAGCTGTTTGTGCACTTCTTGCAAGAACCTCTGTCTTTGATCTCTCTTAACTGATGATGGCACCAAGGTACTTGACCTGCTCCACGTTCTCCATTTCTTGTCCACTGACTGTGATTCTTTTCTCCACTGGCTTTGTGATATTTGTCATCAGCTTCATTTTCTCTGCGATGATCTCCATGTCATACCTGGCAGATGTTTCACCCAGGCGGTTCACCAAGTTGGTGAGTTCCTCCTCACTTCCAGCCAGCCCATCGATGTCATCGGCGAACCTGAGGTTTGTGATGTCTGTCCTCCAGTGCTTACTGTGCCAGAGTGGTCTTCAAGGGCATCAGTTATTATTCATTCCAAGAACATGTTGAATCATATTGGGGAGAGGGGACAGCCTTGATGGACTCCAACTAATGTGTGGAACCAGTCTCCCATTGCACCTTGAACCAGTACTGCACAAGAGGCCTTTGTGTACAGCTGTTGTATGAGATGGATGATCTTCTAGCCCATGTTGAATTTCTTAATGGTTCCGCAAAGTGCATCATGCCACACCCTCTGCAAATTAAAAAAAAAAAAAAAAATGCATTTGTGGGTGAAGGTCCCCGTCCTCTCTCAGCAGTCTTTCATTCAGATCATCCTCTAGACAACAGCTGAAGTAACTGTATAAATCAGTATTCTCCTCTGCCTTCATTTTCAGCTTTCCAACTGTTGAATTGGCTTCATTCCCCACTTTAAAAAAAACCATAAACCACAATGGCATGGCAACCACTTTTTTTGTTGACCTGAACAAACCATTAGAGATGTATTAATGCCCGTTGTATATGTAATTAGGGTTAAAATCACATCTAGATATAATCTAGATGTGACACACATTGGAATGTCAGGTGTAAATGGGGCCACCATCTCTGTGAGATGGATGTGAGCTGTTTACTACCTTCTCTCACTTCCTACTCTTCTAATCACAACATCCACTTGTTGGCTTGAAATGCAGCCAGGTTAGCGTACACTCTCTTTTTATGTACTGCTGCAACTAAATAGCACAATGCCTTGTGCTAACTGTGCTGGCTCTTGTATGTGGCTGTTTCTGTAAATTATAGGAACTTTTTTTGCAAAATTGTGGCATTAGGTATCACAGGCACTCCAGATAACTGTAGCAGTAATCAGAACAGTTATCGTGCTCGCTAATGTTTGTGATTGCTGAGCCTTGATAACATTTAATGCACAGTTTGTTACACTTCTTCTGTATAAGAAGGCAAGTAAGGCCAAGTGACCAGTTGTGTTGCCTAGTTTTCAGTTTTCCCTATCAACTGCACACCAGTTTTCTGTTCTCACCAGCCTGTTTGGTAGTCTTATTAGCCCACGTGCCTCTTTGACTTCTGTGCACAGGGATAAACAATGGATGGTAGTTATAAGGTTGTCTGACTGGCTGGTGGCCATCCAGGACCCAAGGCGGTTCCGTTGTGCCATGCGTGCATTGAGGCACGGCTCCAGCGCATGCGCCCAGACTAAATTTGTAGGTATAAGGAACCCCAATACCCACAGTGTTTGATTAAAGTCACCAACTTTGTTTAATGTTTACCAGTGGACAGCATATCCAACATATAGTCTAATGTTTGGGTGCTGGCAACACATGAGCACAGGCAGGAGTCAGGAACATAACACCAGACACAGTGACATCATCCAAATGGCCACCCTTAATGTGAGGATAAAACAGCCTGAGCCTATAAAGAGAAGCATTGCCAGGGCTTTTGACATTCCCAGAAAAAAAGTGTCAGCATTAATTAATAATGGTTGGCTTGTGCAATGAACAGGACTTTAGTTTTTGTCATAAACTGGCCATCTCTCTCAACCGGCAGTGTCTTGCTCATACTACAACCCCAAATCAGAAAAAAGTTGGGATGGGATGGAAAATGCAAAAAACAAAAAATAAACAAAAAATAAAACCCTGCAGTGATTCCTGCATTTACTTTGACTTTTGTTTCATTGCAGACAGTATGAATCCAAGATAGCTGATGTTTTGTGTGGTCAACTTCATTTAATTTGTTAATACACATCCATTCATGCATTTCATGCCTGCAACACATTCAAAAAAAGTTGGGACAGAAGCAGTTTAGGGCTAATAATGTTGTAAAAAATAAATAAATATTGATGCTATTTCAAACAGGTGATGTCAACAGGTCATTGTAAGCTTGAATTAGTACAAAAGCAGTATCCACGAAAGGTTAAGTCTTTGAGGAGCAAAGATGGGCAGCGGATCTCCAGTTTGTCAACAAATGTGTGAGAAAAATGTTGAAATGTTTTAAAAAAAAAGTTCCTCAAACAAAGATTAGAAGGGATTTGCATATTTCTCCCTCTACAGTGTATAATATCATTATCAACACCCATGCTCTCATCATTCATCAATAGCTGATATAACCACATGGCCAAAGGATTAATTTGGGAAACCTTTGTAAAGCACTACAACGTGGAGTTACATTCACAAATACCTTTACTGTGCAAAAAAGAAGCCTTATATTAACCTTGCCCAGAAGCAGCGTTGACTTCTCTAGGCTCGGCGGCATCTGGGTTGGACCATCACACAGTGGAAACCTGTATTGTGGTCAGATGAATCAGTATTCCAGATCTTTTTTGGAAGAAATGGACACTGTATGCTCTTGACCAAAGATGAAATGGACCATCCAGACTGTTATCAGCAACAAGTCCAAAACACAAGGGTCTGTCATGGTATGGGGTTGTGTCAGTACCCTTGGCAAAGGTAATTTAAACTTCTGTGATGGCAGCATTAATGCAGAAAAGTACATTGAGATTTTAGAGCAACATATGCTGCCTTCAAGATGACATCTTTTCCACATGCTACAAAAGCCATGGCTGCTGTACTGGACTGGCCTGCCTGCAGTCCTGACCTGTCCCCAATGGAGAGAATAGAGAATGGAGAATTTTGAAATGAAACATGCAACAACAACAGCCCCGTGCTGTTGCACAGCTTAAGACATATCTGCCAGCAGAATGGGACAAAATAATACCTGACACACTTCATCGCTTGGTATCCTCAATGTCAAAATGTATTTTATGTGTTGTGAGAAGGAATGGCAACATTACTATGTGGTAAATGCTTTTGCGTGCCAACTTTTTTTGGAATGTGTTGTAGTCCTGAAATGCAGGAATGGATGTATATTAATAAATTAAACAAAGTTGACCACAAAAAATATGAACTGTCTTGGGTTCATAATGGCTACAATGAAATAAGAAGAATCGCATTGCATGCCTTTTTTTTCATTTGCATTTTTCATACCATCCCAACTTTTTTCTGATTTGTTGTTTTAGATGGCTTTTAAAATGAAAGGCACCACCATTTTATTCAGGAATATAGATAAAGTCTCATGCAGGCTTGAGAAGGTAATTAGACCACCAGCCAGCAAAAGTCTGAGAGTGGGCTTGGAGTCTATTTCCTCAGTTTCATATTTTTGGCAGGGATTGAACCCAATTACAGGGCACACAACATAGGCATTTACAAATAAAATGAGGATTCATAGCACTCTTACCCAGGTCAACCCAGACAGACAGATCTGATGAAAGCTTGCAAGCAGTGTAGACAATACTGGGCAACCTGACAAGGCTGGGCCGGGAGCACAAGAACAGGTTCCATCAGGCAGAAACATTGACGGAGACAAATCAAAAATCATGACAAAGTCAAAACCAGACATTGCACCCAGACATCGAACACCAATGGGAAAACCAGACCCAGATGTAGAGATCTGACAATAAACTGACAAAGTTCAACAGAAAAGCAGAGACAGATATACCTGTGCTGATGAAGGCACGATAAGATACAGGTGCATGAACAAGAGAAATCAGATGGATGCATCACATGTGGAGAAACCAGACACGTAAATGAACAAATGATTGAATGAAAAATAAATGAACTGCAGTGGCCTTTAGGCAGAAAACAATTATTCAAACACTCCAAAACCGACAAAAACAAATTACAGACAGACAGAAAAGGAGTGAATTTTGACAGTATCCCTCCCCCATCCACCCTACCCCAGCCGCTCAAGGGACAGTCGCTGACCTGCCAACAAATATACAAAAACTGAACAGGACACAAGAGTGGGGAATCATGTTTATTTGTCCAATACTGAAACTCAAGGGATTGTGTATTAAAATGACTAATTCCTTTGCGGTTAATGTAATATTTTTCGTAAACCCCTTGCAATAAAGCTAGACTTGACCACATGCCCGTGCTAATGCATGGGAAGTGAACAATAAGCATTTTTCTCCAGCCTACTGAACTTTGCTTTATTTTAGTCTGATTATGTATCGATGAGAAGGTGTCTATTGAACACTGCTTGCTCTTAAAATAGATAAAAGTCCTGTGACGTATGGTGTTGGTGTATGAAGTGATGACAATTAAATACTCATTAGAAAATGGGAGAGACTCAGACTGACAGTAACTGTTGTATTCATGTGATTGCACAACATACTACCTGTAGGCTATGGCAATTTCAGCTGACACAGCATCAACAATACTGATGTGGGTTTTAATGCATGTATTAGCATGGGAAAAAATAAATATGTAATTAAATAAATAGTGGGTTGTTAATTGCAGCTAAAAATGCCATCTGACACATCACATGTATGTCAACTATCAGACTGGGCAATCATCGAACTGTAGGTACTCACATGGCCAAGTGGTTAAGTGCGATTGTTTTCAAAGCAGAATGTTCCCAGTTCAAGGCCCGTTCGCCATGTACTGTGGAGTTGTGTCAGGAAGGGCATCCGGTGTGAAACTTGTGCCAAGTCAACATGCAGATCCATATCGGATATGCTGTGGCAGCCCTGAGTTGAAATTGGGAGAACTGAAAGGACTTACTTTAAGGCACTTACAGAGGGAAAGTTGCTTCCTTTAGATATGTAGAATAAAGAAGATATATCACTTGGCTGTTTTTGTATCGGCTCTTGTATCAGCCCAAGCCGGTAGGTGAGGGCTGATGAGATGCAGAGGGCAGATACAAAAATGGTTTATTGGCCTGAAGGCCTTGTGTCCCCTGTCGCACCGTGGCTGTGCACTGAATGTATGGAAAGTTATTGCGAGTACCATATGTAGTACTGCCATTTTTGGGGTTTTTGGCTCTGTGACCTTGGAAAGTAGGTCAAGGTCACTCATCATCAAACTCATCCAAGATCTCCATGGGATGCATCTGTAGTACAAATTTGTTGGTCATGCACTCAACCTATCAAGAGTTATTGCGAGTACTGTGTTTCACACATGCACGCACACATGGACGGACATCATTTCTATGTTCCCTACCGGGGCGATGGGGGACAATAAAGGGCATACAAAAACATCAATGTGATAACATTTTATCATTAATATATTGGCCCTGTATATCGCTGGACATAGGTACAGTAAGTAGTGAGACACACTCAGAATCAAATATCATCACAGCGGAATAAGAAGCTCGTATTTGTGACATGTCACACACAATCTGTCATGACAAAGCTCATTTATGATAGCAGATTGGACAGACTGGTGAGTCACTCTGGTGAGGGTGACTGCTTTAATCAGCTTTTCAGACACAAATTACTTGTCTGAACAGCTGAACAACAGACAGACAGAGAGAGAGAGAGAGACAGAGAGAGAGAGAGAGAGAGAAACAAACCTATGTCATTTCATACTTCATTTTGAGACATGGGTTGTGGAATTTTAAACGTCTGATATTTTTTTCCAGGGTGTCTTTGGTCGCGAGTGTGACAGTGGCCGTCCGCGAAGCTGTCACACAGAGCGACGTGAGAACTCCGTTTCAGAGAACGATCAAAGTTAACACCACGTTTCTTTCATGATGCTAATCTTTCAGTGGCACAGCTGAAAATCACACAGTGTATTACCACAAGACAGCGTTGCATCCATCATTTTTGTGACATTTTAAAGAAAGGACATGTATTTGGAAGCATCAGGGTCACCTATCAAAAAAATGACTGTAAACAGAAATTTTTTGGAACATTAATTTGATTTATTTTAGGTAACAATGAGCAATTGGATTTCTCCTTAATTGAAACTGCTTTATGAGGAAAGTTTGAATGCTAAAATTGATTTAAATAATGAAATTGTATCTGCTCACTTTCTAAGTAAATATAGGACAGTCAATTAAAATCAACCCCCGTAAGGACAAACAATATTTTTGGTTTTCAGCACATTGAATAGATTAGTTTCCACTCTCTACATTCTGGATGTAAATTCTTGGCAACATATGATACAGTCACTCTGTCATCACTGACTTTGAAATCCCACATGTCAAAAGTATTTCTCCATTTCCAGTGTTTTTTGGGTGAGGACAGTTCTTTGTCTGTTCCACTTGAGGGTGCTGTCACACCATTCTTGTATCTGTAGCCTACACACATCTATGAGAATGGGGACAAAAAAGAAACATGTAATTAAGTAATTAGTGGGTTGTTAATCGCCACTAAAAATGTCCTCTGACACATCACTTGTATGTCAACTATCAGTCTGTGCATTTATAGAACATTTCATGGCGAAATGTATAGCAGCAGAGAGAAACCTGGTTCCTTCCTTTAGTAATATAGAAGTCTTCACTACAAGTACATCTCAATAGGTTCATTTCAGCTGCACTGTCGCGGTGTACAGAAGAAAAATTACAGTGTGTCACCATGCAAATACTGAAGCTAGATCCCACTGGCCGAGCCAACGGTCTTTGCAATCCAAATCATAAAACAGTTCAACTACCCAGGGGTGTCTTTCAATAATTGTCTCAGCAGTGTCCACAGATCCATACTTGGCAGAGTGAAAGCAAAATTGTACATAATAATTGTTTGCTCGAAGATGGACTTAAGTGCATCTGTTGGGTTCATAATTATTTGGTTTGTTCTGTCAGGTTTCAGGCAGGAATTGAACCCAGTTGCAGGACATAAAACACAGGTGTTTGGAGATGAAATGAGGATTTGTTTATCTTGCTGGTACACAGTTCAAACAGGACATGTGGACTTGATGAAAGCTGATGAACAGTGTAGACCAGGGGTTCCCAAAGTGGGGGTCGCGACCCCCCAGGGGGTCGCGGGACGCCGAGGGGTGGGTCGCGGAATGATTTCCATAAATCAAATAAATTTGGAAAAAATAAAATACAGAAAAATTCAGCCATAGTTGTAAAAATTATGAAACATGGTAGTTAAAATTAAAATAAAACTACAGATTTTCCTTCTGAGGTGATTACGACAGATTAACGATAGCATCGTTGGCAGGCGTCAGGTCACTTTACGGCTCCACAGTAAACATCACAAAGGTAAGGCTGGGGGTAAACGATTATTTATTAAACGATTAATCGGGCGATTATTTTATTAGTCGACTAATCTAATGACTTCCTGACGGCACACAAACCAAACGCGAGACCAAACGGAAGGAAAGGAGAAATAAAATATTTTTAAAGCTTTCACGGT
>OMMV01219686.1:0-12342 GCA_900302635.1 Chatrabus melanurus | reverse complement strand
AAATTTAAAAATGCTCCAATCATATTAGAAACTATACCATATAATTTGTCTGATCATAAAGATTCCAAAAAGGTATAGTTTGGACTATCTATGACTGAATGTTATGGAGTTATGAGGCAAAAACAGCAAAAATGGTGACAAAAGGTCAATTTCAGTTCTTACAGGGGTCAAAAGTTAACCCTATAAAACCATTTGTATCATATTTGCTATGCAAGTTTCTGAGACCTCTTATGGCTATTTTGGATGTGTCAGGCTTTATAGGGTTAAAGTTGCTCCAATTTTGGTAAAAAGTGATGCAAATTATTGGTTGAGCTAATAGGATTAATAAATGGAGTAGTTTTGACTGTGTTGAATGCTTGGTTTCCAAAGTAAATGTCAAACAAGGTCGTCCATTGGATACTATGACATATGTTACCCCATAATGTGATAACTAAGCATAACAGATGGTGCAAATTATAAATTTTTAAAACCATATTAGTTCAACCCGTAATTTGCATCACTTTTTACCAAAATTGGAGCAACTTTAATTTTTGACCCCTTTACAAACTGAAATTGACTTTTGTCACCATTTTTGCTGTTTTTATCCCATAACTCCATAACATTCAGTCATAGATAGTCCAAACTATACCTTTTTATAATCTTTATGATCAAATAATATGGTATATGTTTCAATATGATTGGAGGATTTTTAAATTTTGGCCCCTGTCTAATCCTTCATTGACCTCTCATGGTCCTCACAGGTCAAATCCAACTTGCCTCCACATGTGAAAATAAACCTTATGGAATGTACCAATTGTGGTAGAAATTTCATGCTTTAGTCATAAAATGCACAATTGTTCTCATATGGGAGCTTATCCGCTACAACCGGTTTGGCACTCAATTTCTATTGACGGTTTAGGATTTGCATGAATTTAAAAGTGATTGAATCTTCTTTTTTATGTCAGTGGAGTGCAATCTCATCTTGAAATAAATTTTCAGTTATGGAATATAGACTTCAAGTTCTCCACGCAGTGCGACTGAATGACCACCAGGTGGCAGTAGCGTTTAATAAAACATGATCTGAGCGGCAGGAAAGTGTCTCCACATGAATGTCAGAGGGCCAGTCTGCCTCATGATTTGTAGCCGTTTTTGATAATTGAGATGTGATTAAGTTGTCAGCCACTACTCGGCGTTAGGATCACACTCTTCTGGTTTATGGTTCGCTTTCAGCGCGTGCAGTTGATGGCACTTTTGGAATAATCTTTTGTATACGAGGCAATGATCCCACTCGTCCTCAATGGAAGTTTGATGTTTCCTTGCCTGGCAGCCAGATAAACAAGGCTAAGAGCGTCGATTAGCCTTAAAAGGCCCACGACTGAGCTAAAGTGTATTGCACAGAGGATGATTCATAACGTCCTGCATTAACTTTGTCAGTTATAATCCATCACAAGGTAATAGTCTTAAATAAATCTCATCGTAATTGAGATGAATCCCTCATTTCAATGACAAGTCTGGTTTTTAAGACCCAATTACCACTTTGAGTTCCCTGGCCCAGTGGATGTGTGCGGTTCGGGCTTTGAAATGAGACAGGGGCCGGCAGTTTGAGCGCGGAGGAGAGGATGAAGAGATGGAATCGGTCCAAAGTGGGATGGATATCTCCTGGAATGTACTGCATCAGAGGGCAGCTAGATTTATGACAAACGCACACAATCTTAATTTGTGCTCAGACCGATAATGCATCTCAAGGCCAGAATAGTTCTGCTCAGTGTTTCTTAACTGGATGTTTCTTTAATTATATGTCAGAGGCCATAAAACTCAGGAGGAGATTTTGCCACAAAGCACTGTTTTATGTCTTGGTCATTACTGTAATTTACAAGGAACAAGAAACGAGACTTACGGAAGGAAAAATGCAAAAGAAGGTTTATTCGTTTCCATCCACTCTCATTTCCACCCTGTTGGTGATCCTGATCGCCGTGACGCGGCCGCTGCTCCTTATAAAGCAAAGTTGAGAGCATCGACGAGTTGAGAGATTGTTCACCTCGGCGAGAACGTGGGGAAAGAAGAGGCCTCCATTCATCACACAAAAGGAAAAAAAAAAACAAACCTTTACGAATACTGAATACAAGCAAAACTGCAAACATATACATATTCACAATTGCACATGTATAACACTTTCCCGCAAAATACTCCATCTGACGCTTCCCACGCATGGCCTGTGCATAATTAAAGCGACACTCCGTAATCGTTCAAAGTCCAAAACGGTGCACACAAATCCAAGTGCTCGGCCACAGCGTGCCGCTTCGAGACAAAAACAGTGACTAAACTTTGGGGGCAGAATTTGGCCCGGGGAACGATTAAGCAGGTGTGTGCCTTTAATTTCTGAACGTGATGGCTATTAGCACAGCAGATAATATTTCAGGGGAATCTTTCAAATGGCGGTACAAGCACCAGATTTCGGAGAAATACTCCTGAGACGTTACCCTTTAGCTGATGGCCGCCATGCTTGGTTTGGACGTTCTTTTGGTCATACATAACTTCGGCGTTTTTGTTGGCGAGGAAAGGTTTACCGACCTCGACTTCGCGGATGATGCTGTGATCTTTGCGGAATCGATGGACGTCCTGATTGCAGCACTTGAGAAGCTAAGTGAGGAATCAGAGTGTGTGGGTTTGCGATTGTCCTGGATCAAGACTAAGATCCAGGCTTTGAATGACTTCCTGGACTCAGCCATCACAAGTGTGTCTGCATGTGGAGAAAGTGTTGAACTTGTAAAGACATTCATTTATCTCGGCAGTGACATTCATGTCTCTGGGTCCTCGGCCTTTCAGGTCAAGAGATGCCGAGGAACAACTTATGGAGTCATGAGGTTGTCTGCCTGGGTGGTTGCCATCCAGGACATTGGGCGCTTCCATGGTGTCGTGGATGCGGCAAAGCGCAGCATCGGCGCATGCTCCCACACTTGACTTGTCCAACATTGATGATAGTAGCATCAAATCATACCTTTCTAACCACGTAGGAGCCAAATTTGGAACGCCACCAGCCATTCCTCAACTCAAGCAGCATTACCTCAGCATGCTGCCTACCAATATGTAGACCTGGGTTCGATTCCCGGTCACGCTCCCTGTCTGTGTCCCTCATCTGCTTCATGCCATAATATACGGGGTTAAGCACAGACCCGATGGACCTCAGGGCGTATATACAGTCGTGAAAATGTTTGTGCACCCTTTGGTGTAACACAAATAGATCATCACTTTACAGTCAGTTTTCTTTCGACACGTCAGGGGATGGCTACATGAACATTTCTACGCCACCGAATATGTCTTGGATTTCATTCACATCAATCATTAAGAAATACAAACAGTATGGTACTCTAAGGTAAACCTGTGTCCAGTAGGCAGCTCTCAAAAATTGAGGAGACGAGTGAGGGAAGCCAACAAGACACCCATTACAACACTGACAAAGTTATAGGTTTCTCTGGCTATGATTGGAAAAATAGTGCAAGTTTTGCATTTTGCATCACTGCTCACAGCTTCATAGTGGAGTGGAGCAGAGAAGGATTTTCATACAACAAAACAGATCAAATCTAGGCTATCATCTCCCATGTGCCTTCTGGCAAACTGTAGCTGAACGTTCAAGTCTTCTGTTTAAGGAAATCCTTCTCTGCTCCACTCCACCATGATGTTGTGTGACTGGTGATGCAAAATGCAAAACTTGCACTTTGCGCAATTTCTCCAGCCACAGCCAGAGAAGCCGATAACTTCATCAGAGTTGTTATGGGTGTCTTGTTGGCTTCCCTCACTAGTCTCCTTCTCACTAGTCACTCCATTTTTAAGAACTGCTTACTTGGCACAGATTTACCACACAGTACCATACTGTTTGTATTTCTTAATGATTGATGTGAATGAAATCCAAGACATATTCAGTAACGTGGAAATGTTCATGTATCCATCCCCTGACGTGTCGAAAGAAAACCGGCTGTAAAGTGATGATTTATTGGTGTTATACTAATGGGGGCACATACTTTTTCCACACTTTTGTTTTTGGGTTTCATATTTTTATTTCATTTATGTCACATTGTAGAGATTTGTTTTCACTGTGAGTTTAAACGGCATAATTATAGAAATTTTATTATAAAGAAGCCTGAAATTTTTTTTTTGTTTAGTTTGATGTCATAAAAAAATAATAAAATGTGTAAAAGCTCAAGGGTGCACAAATATTTTCACATGACTGTACTTCTTCATAGTCAAAAACCTACTATTGGACGCCGCAATCATCCAAATTGGTCAACATGGTGGTCTGTGCAATTTTTCATTGTTTTTCCATCTTGAAAATTTGAGGCCGGTGGGCATTTTCAAACGAGTAATGTCTGAGGTTTTTTTGTAAACCAACTTTGGTGCTTGTACCACCACTTGAAAGATTATTTCAGTTGCCTGCTGCAATAGAATACTACAAATAGCAGATGTTTTGAAAGTATATGATGAATCTAAGCAAACCTCTGTTTCCACAGCCCTTAGCAAACCACAAGGTGGCTTTAGAGTCCTACAGTCCGTCCCTCTGATATTATATTGCCTTTTTCTTACAAGATGCCACTTCATCTTTGGTGTTATTACAGAAGAGAGCAGCAACAACTGCTGCTCATTTCACGTTTGGATATTTCCTGCTAAATTCAACAATCTGTGCTCTCACAAAGCATTTTGTCAATTTATTACTAAACACTGGAATTACTTAAAAACATGAAGATTTTAAAAAAAAGGCTTCATCTTTGCACCCTTACTTCAGTCTGTGGGTGATTGTTCTCTCACCTGTGGCTTGGCGCACACACACACACGCACACACACACACACAGTACATCAGGCATATCTCGAATCTTTCTTCAAGCCATCCTTTGGCTTCGAATCCACCATGGATGCAGAGACGGAGAAGCCTTCACCCTCCTCAGCTCAGCTCAAAACCGGCTGACGACTCGATGGCGTACAGGAGTTTGTTCCTCATCAGGTGCTGGTCGCAGAACTCTGGGAGCTTCAGGAGGTTCATGCAGGTGCTGGCAGTGGGCAAACGCTCCAGGTCGGTGCCGCCGTTGTGGATGCAAAAAGCTGGGTAAAGTTCCTGTCGGCACACAGACGCCATGAACGTTAAAAGTACTTATGTGTGAAGCTTTAATAAGCGTCTGACGAATGAGCAGTCGGCACAGGGTAAAAAATTTGAACGGGGCCATCTCGGCACATTTAAAAACGGGCGGTAAAATGAGATGAGGCTCAACTCGCATCAGCGACGATCATAATGTCCGAAGCAATTCCGATTAAGCAATAAATGTCGAATTCCACAAGGGGATAAATGTTAAAAGAGAGACATTAGGTGAGAAGGGAATACAGCGGAAATATAAATTTCAGACATCCGTTTAATGCTTGAAAGGTACTGAGGGGGAATCTGGCCCGCAGCTTGACCCTTGGATGAGATGCTTGAAGGAATGGTCATTTCATGTTGTCTATGTGGCATTTTTTTAAATCAGGCCTCGTTGCGATGAGTCCACCTCATCTGCGGACTGTGACACTGACCGTTTCCATCACAAGCCAGGCCAAGGCACAAGCTCCTCCTGCCGGATTCCATCCAGCCATTTAAAGTTAGCAAAAACTGCTCAGCGGCCATACCAGCCCGATTAAATGGCTCTACTGGGGCTTAGCCGTAATGACCCCATTTTTCTGACAATTACCGTATTAAACTATCATTGCTTATTGAGAAAGTGTCATTACTGCAGCTATCATTTTGGGGGGGGGAAGCTTCCATCATCTTTTTAAAATGGCTCCTCCTGACAGAGCTATTTCTCCTCTAATGAATCCTGCGTGTTTCTCGACAGCTAATTAAGGCTTAGCTGGCTCAAACTGAGGACTGGGTCAGGGGGCGGTCCCACCACGAATTACCACCCTTTCTGGTGTCGGAACGAGACGAGGAGGGAGGAGAAAAGCATCAAGGAGAGTATGCAACTCTCAAACGCCTTCTGAAAAATCTACTGAAGAATCGCAAAATTAGATGCTCTTAACTAAAACCAATCATAAGATGATTACAGCTTTTTGGTTATACTGGGTAAGACGCTTTCTCCGCCCCCAATCAAGAAATACTTAAATGTTCCACAAATCAAGTCAGCAAGAAAGTGAAATGGCTTTCAATCATGAATTAATTTTCTGAAGTAGCAGCTGAGAATGATTCAGCGGCGCTGCTATAGTGTTTAGAAGCAAGGGCTTCATTTCCTTACATTAGTCACTTAACGGGAAATTACTGCTTTCTGCTAGGTCACACAGAAGGCAACAGTTCAAGAGTTCAACCTGCTGCCAGGTTCCGGCAATATTTGTCCAGCCAAGGAGTCTGACCACGCCCACACATTCAGAGAGTTCTTCCGAGTGGAAGGTCGTGAGCTATAAAACAACAGCACACGTGGAGGTAAGACTTCGCCACGCCCTTGTTGCGGCTTAATTCGAAAATGATCACTTTGACGATTGGCATCAGTCATTACAAGCCCGTTAAGACGGGAGACGCCCTTCTTTTGTTTGAGATTGGAAAACATACGGATAATTGTGGAACAGCGCTCGTTCTGTTAAACGGAGAGGGAAGAAGAACGACAGAGGAGGAGAAAGATGAACTTGGCTCAACCTTGAAGCCCAGCAGTGGCGGGCGAGAGCAACTGGTGACAAACTTCAGTAGTTTGCGCTTTTCTTCGTCTGTGAAGCCTTCGACCACCTCCCAGAATATCTTGATGACGGAGTGAGTGGCCGAGTAGCCACCTAGAAGAAATGAAAAGCATGAAGAAAATCAAATAAATTCGGAAACAAAGCCAACATACACACTAAATCTATTCATCTGCTTGAAATCAGACGATGATGCATCAGTCAGTTCATTTTTTGTCCCCCGTCGCCCATACAAATGCTGTCCGTCCGTCCGTGCGTGCATGTGTATGTATGCGTCTGGGTGACACGCAGTACATGCAATAACTCTTGAGTGCACGGCCACCAAATTTGTACCACAGATGCATCCCATGGAGGTCTTGGATGAGTTCTATGATGAGTGACCTTGACCTACTTTCCAAGGTCACAGAGCAAAAACCCCCGAAAATAACAGTACTCGCGATAACTTTCCATACATTCAGTGCACGGCCACCGTGCGACGGGGCACACAAGGCCTTCAGGCCAATATCCCCTTTTTTTTTTTTTGTTTGTTTGTTTTAAATCAACTCCTACCTGAATAGTGTGTAAAGGTTTTCAGGTCATCAAGACAAATTGGCACATGAGCCCCAGATATCAGCACCTGCTCAGACAAAAAAAAAAAGAAAGAAAAAGAAAAAATCACCATACATTTGTAGGGTTGTTAGAATGTGGAAGGAGAATGTGCAGTTTTGTGTATCAGTCTACCTGAATCTCCTGCTGGTCAAACATGCGCAGCCACTCTAGGTTGACCACATTGGCCAAACCCTGTCTGAAGGCCAGACAGTGAGGCCTGATCTGCTTGTTCAGTCTGTAGTCAGCTACCAAATGGATGTAGGCTATCCTGTTTGCAGTGGTCAGAGGAATGTCCTTCCCTCCGAGTTTCAGTTCAACTACCTGGATTAAAAAAAAAAAAAATTCCAGACAAGTGTTCTTTTACAAGGTGCCTATGAAGTTTTACTTCCAATATATCATGGTTTCTCTTGAAAGGTCTTCTGACTGGCTGAGTAATTCTCATGATGAGTCACCATTCATTTTTGAAATATCTGGCTAACTATCAGACAGACAGATAAACAACAATGAATATAACCTCCTTGGTGGAGGTAATAATGTTGGTTGTGAGTTAAATAACTGATCTTTGGGAAATGTCGATAAAGTTGTCATCATTGTGGTGTTAATCCAGGTGTCAAGATGGTAGGAATGTAGGCCGTTTCCTGCAAGAGTTGAGAATCGTCCACGCTCCAAAATTGGTCATAAATGAGGTATAAGAAGTGCTCATTAAATTTTATGGTAAATATTTACTACTTTAGTTTATAGTTCAGCGTAAGGGTCAAAAATCACTGAATTTGACATAAGAAAATGTCACACGTTTCCAAACTTTTTTGAAAATCAATCATTTGTTTAGACAGCTAGTTCATAACCGATTTATTGGTTATCCATTTCATGCCATGTTTCTTGCATTTCCACCTCCTGCAAACCTCAGTAAAAAAAAAAAAGAGGTGGAAATCCCCAAATTACTTGTGCATTTTTTAAATTTTATTTTTTTACAAATGCTGCAAAATTATATGACGTCACAAGGAGATAAGGATCCTTGAAAATCAGGTTGATCCCAAAACAGGAGCAGAGTACTGGCAAAGAATAATACAGACTGAGACCAAGAATGACTCAGCCATGGTTAAGAGGATATTTGCTTAATAGCGATACAAAGCACAGTTTGAAATTACAGTCAAGTTGCATCAACAAGTCTTTTGGCACAGTATAAAAAAAAAAAACTGATAGATACCTTTCACAAAGGTATATACTGCAGTATTTGTATTATAGTGTAAAGTGTTCCATTTATTTTGCCAGGTCCATGAGTTATAGTTTAATCTTTGAAGAGTGCATCCTGTGGCCATAATGACGAGCAATAATTTTCTGTTTCAGTTCTTCTCCCTGTCAATTGTCATTATGTGCTAATGTAAGAGAATTACTGTCGTTATCTTGCTTGCTTTGGCTATCTTGTGAGGGCAAATGCAGGGCAGACTGCTCCCGGAGTGTGCCTAATCTTTCACAAATTGTTTTCCCGATCGTGTTTGCAATGACCCATTTGCAGCCAGGAAGGCTACATTGTAAGTCAACCATTTCAGGTGTTGTTTGAGAAGAGCTAATAAGACGCGTTAAGGTCTTGAGCAAACAGGAGCTACGGATAGAGTGCAAATCTGAGCCCAGGTGAGTCAGAGTGGTGGTCGGGGCTCGTCTTTTCAGCCTTGAGCTTTGGAGGGGACGTGCTTAAGAGCAGCTAGTGGCTTCTGTCAGGCGTGTTCTGAAATAATTTCAGGAAAAAGGCAGGTGGCACAGTCAACAGAGCGGCTGTGTTCCTTGCACTGCGCCAGAGCTTAGAGCGGCGGTGGCGACGTGCTTTATCTCTGTGAGTGCTGAAAAGTGGTACATCATGAGGGAAATGAATTATTAACGCCACAAAGAGAAACCAAACAGGAGGGACAAGAGACTGTTGAATGAGAAGTACTGACCAGGACTGAATCAGAGATGGAAAAAAAAAAGGACATGAATAAGGTTTTGTTTTCTGGCTTGCCACGCTTGCTACGAGCACAAGGGGTCTTCAAATGGTCCAGAATGCTGCCGCTAGAGTCCTAACTAGGAGAAGAAGGTTTAACCATATTACTCCGGCCCTGGTCTCCCTTCACTGGCTTCCTGTTCATGTGAGGTCTGACTTTAAGGTACTGTTATTAACCTACAAAATTCTTCATGGACTAGCGCCTCCCTATTTGATTGATTTACTTGCACCTTACGCACCGGCTCGTGCTGTGCGTTCGCGGGATCAAGGTCTACTGTGTGTTCTGAGAAGTCAGCAGGTCAAAGAGACTTTTCTTACCGTGTGCCCTTTTTATGGAACAGGTTGCCTATCCAGATAAGACAGCCTGATTCTGTGGACTCATTTAAATCTAGGTTAAAGACTTATTTGTTTTCTCTTTCATATATAATATATATCAATATATATTGTTCATTTCCTCTTCTCTTCTTTTATCATATTTATATGTGAATTATTTAAATTTTAATTGCATATTGTATTTTAATTTTACTGTTTATTGCAGTCATTGTATTTTACGTTTTATGTATGTATTATGTATTTTACGTTTTATTCTAATTTCAACTTTTGACCCAACTGAGCTGGGTCTGTCAATGTTGGACCTGCTCTTGTGAAGTGCCTTGAGGCGACTGATGTTGTGATTTGTCGCTATATACAATAAATAAAATTGAAACTGAATTATCCAACTTCATCCCACTTTGTCCCGAGCCCAGTCACCTGAGCTTCTCCCAGATAGTTGTTGGTGATTGTGAAGTTGAGACCCAGGTCCTCCACGTCACCCTCGTAGCGCTTAAGGAAGAGAAGGTTTTCATACACCTGTCGATCCAATGAAGCCAGATGGTGGATGTCAACATCAGCACTGGTTCCCAACAGTTTGGACAGGAAGAAACTGGCAAAGGGCAATTCCACCAGCATGTTTTCATACAGTGCCTGTGGAGAAATGAAGGGAGCCTCCTTTAGAATGGATCAAATGCACAAAAGAAGAAGGGGGTGGAAAAAAATCATATATTTCAGAAAGTGCATTTCAAAACAAAATGGTGCCTTGATGCTGAAAGACAGGATTAAGCCCGAATCTCACGGAGCGGCGAATGCTGACGAACATTGCAATTTTTGGGTTTCGTCAGGGTTCGTAAAAGGTTGCAAAGCAGTTCTCAAAAAGTTTTTAGGGTCACAAACAGTTTTGGCTGTCGTATTTTTTCAGCAAACAGTTGCAAACGTTTGCAAAACAGTTTTAAGCATTTGCAAACGGGTCTCTGAAGTCATTTTTGGTTCGCCACGTAGTGAACACAAGCAAAAGCGATTCTTACCTGAAGGGCAGCGGCACGTCTGGTTTCTTCCGACAGAGGTGAACCCTGATTTTCGCCAACATTCGTCAGAGAAGCGGCGAATCCAAAAATCGCTACGTTCTTCAGCATTCGCCGCTCCGTGAGATACCAGCCTTACCAGCCTGTCATTTTGCTTTTGTACAATTTTGCATTAGGCTCTTCTGAGATCCCTTCTGTCAATTCAAACAGAGGTTAAAAAAAAAAAAAAAAAGCTACTGATTGGTGGCACATAACTCCTATATTATCATTCAACTCCACATCCGCCCAACTCATCTTCAATGTTACAGCTCGACTGCTGTCCAAGTAGTCCTATTCTCCACAAATACGATACAGACAATCTAAACAAAGTACTCGTCATACTGCATTCACATGTTAAAAGTATGTGGCAGACAGTAAACTGAACACTCCATTGTTTTCAATCAGATAATGATTTATAAAAAAAAAAAAATTCCACCCCGCTACTTGTGAGAGCAACAGCCACACACTGCGACAGTATGTGCCTTCGAAAGCTAAAAATTTTCAGCTTTCTCCATTTGCTGCAGCGACAAGGACAAACCAGTTTATGGAGTATTTCCAGTATATTACTGCTGTGTGCCAGGCTCAAGAACGTTACTTGGAAAACACCCTTTCATCCAGGGGGTTAGCTTCATTCCTTCCCTGCATGCAGTGAAGGAGAAACAGCGAGTAGCTACACGGAGAAGTCTTTGTCCCAACTTTTGGTAATAAATCAGTCATTTTCTACCTCCTTCATTATAGAAATGGGGATCTCAATAGAGCCAAATTACATTGGAGTGATACATTAGCTGGAGGACAAGTGCAGGATATACAAGAAAGCATGCTGCGCATTAAACGTGAGACAATACAGTCAAATGATCATAATGATCATGTATCCAGATAGGATATCAGCTCAAACAAGGTCTGCAAAAGTCAGTGTGGAATCAAAACAGCTTTTCTGGTAACGACTGCTTTTTTACTTTTTGCAGGTGAGAGACAATTTTCTTTAGAAGATGACGGTGCTACTTTTTACTACACCGACTATCTAACATGAGCTCTCATTGAAGTAGCACTTTAGACTACATAAAAAAATATATATAATCTTAAATATTTTGCGAAGGTGCAGCAGCCATCAGGTTTACCTCTCAGCAGCATGTGGTTGTTTCTCAGAAGAAAACAGAAATAAAACCTGAACTAACTGAAGAACATTGGTAGCAATATATATGAGGGAAGTGGTGGTGTCAAGGTTGGAGAAGTGGGCTTGTGACCAAAAGGTCAAAGATTCAATTCCCCGATTTACTGTAGAACATAAGTCCAAAATAATGAGGGAATTTTTCATTTTGTGACAAGCATGAAATTTCGACCACAGTTAATACATGCCACAAGGTTTATTTTCAGATGTGGAGGCAAGTTGGATTTGACCTCTGAGGACCATGAGAGGTCAATGAAGGATTACACAGGGGTCAAAATTTAAAAATCCTCCAATCATACTGAAACATATACCATATTATTTGATCATAAAGATTCTAAAAAAGTATAGTTTGGACTATCTATGACTGAATGTTATGGAGTTATGGGGTAAAAACAGCAAAAATGGTGACAAAGGTCAATTTCAGTTTGTGTAGGGGTCAAAAGTTAAAAGTTGCTCCAATTTTGGTAAAAAGTGATGCAAATTACTGATTGAGCTAATAGGGTTTTAAAAAGGAATAGTTTGCACCATCTGTTATGCTTAGTTATCACGTTACGGGGTAACATATGTCATAGTAT
>OMMV01219684.1:0-10308 GCA_900302635.1 Chatrabus melanurus | reverse complement strand
GACTTCCACGCAATGTTGAAGAGGCGTGTCAGCCAAGACAGCCCCTCAACACCCAGAGCCTTCAACATTTCTGGAGGTATCTCATCGACCCCCGGGGCTTTGCCACTGTGGAGTTGTTCGACTACCTCAGTGACTTCACCCAGGGAAATCGACAATGATCCCCCGTCATCATCCAGCTCTGCCTCTGTGTCTAGCACAGAGGGTGGGTTAGTGAGGTTCAGGAGGTCACCAAAGTGTTCTTTCCACCGCCCTATTACCTCCCCAGTTGAAGTCAACAGGTTCCCATCCTTGCTGTACACAGCTTGGATGGTTCCCCGTTTCCCCCTCCTGAGGTGGCGGACGGTCTTCCAGAACCTCCTTGGTTCTCCTCCCTCACCACATTCAGAAACCTCCTCTTTGATCTTCCTGTCCTGTCGGCTGCTCCCTCAGTATCCTTCTCCCGATATATCCCACATCCCTCCTCTGCACATTCCAAAACAATTTCTGACTTTGTATCCAAACCATCTTACCTGCACTGTCCCTGTGATGTGCTCATTGTTAATCCTGTCCATCCTCTTTACTCCCAAGGAAAATCGCAACATCTCCAGCTCTGCCTCCTCTCTTTTTGTCAGCACCACCGCATCACAGCCATACATCATAACTGGTCTCACTAGTCTTGTAACCTTTCCCGTTCACTATTGCAGATACCCTTCTTTTACAAATCACCTGCCATTCTTCTCCACTCATTCCACCCTGCTCGCACTCTCTTCTTCACCTCTCTATCACACTCTCCATGACTTTAAGTAGTTGACCCCAAGTACAGTATTTAAACTTCTGTTCCTTCACCACCTGTACTCCTTGGAACCACACCATTCTGCCACACTCCCTCTCATTGACACAAATGTACTCTGTCTTGTTCCTACTGACTTTCATTCCCCTTCTCTCCAGAGCATATCTTCACCTCTGCAAACATCATAGTCCACGCAGACTTCTATGTGTTCTCATCCGTCAACCTGTCCATCACCATTGCAATCTAGAAAGAGCTCACATGCAATTCCACCTCCATTTTGATCCTGCCCGTCATTCCTACTGTACATTTCACTGCTATCACACTGTCTTTGTACATATCCTGCACCACCTTCACATACTTCTCTACCACTCCAGACTTCCTCATACAATACCACAACTCTTCTCTTGGCACCCTGTCATAAGCTTTCTCTAAATCCACAAACACACAATGTAACTCCGTCTGGCCTTCTCTGTATTTCTCCATCAGCACTCTCAGAGCAAACATAGCCTCTGTAGTGCTCTTTCTCAGCATGAAACCACACTGCTGCTCGCAGATCTTCACCTCTTTTCTCAACCTAGCTTCCACTACTCTTTCCCATAACTTCATGCTGTGGCTGATCTACTTTATGCCTCTGTATTTGCCGCAGCTCTGCACATCATCCTTGTCCTTGAAAATCTGTACCAGTATACTTCATTTCCACTCCTCAGGCATCCTCTCACTTTCTAAGATTTTATTAAACAATCTGGTTAAAAACGCCGCTGCCATCTCTCCTAAACATTTCCATGCCTCCAATGGTATGTCATCCTCATTCACTTTCATCCAAACATCTGTCCCTTTGATTTTCTTTGTTCGTCAGCTCATCAAAATACTCCCTTCACCTTCTAATCGCTCTCTCCTCATTTGTCAGTACATTTCCATCTGCATCCTTTATTACCCTATCATGCTGCACATCCTTTCCAGCTCGGTCCCTCTGTCTGGCCAATCAGTACGAGCCCTTTTCTCCTTCCTTAGTGTTCAACTTCATGTACAACTTGCTATTTGCCTTTTTCATTGCTTTTCCCCCTCTTTTTTTACTTTATGCTGCATCTCCTCGTACTCTGGTCTATGTACTTTCTTCATCTCTCTGACTATCCCATTTCTTTTTCACCTTATTCTTTTTCCTTATACTTTGCTGTCCTTATTCCTACCACCCCCAAGCCTCCTTCCTTCCTTCCTTCCTTCCTTCTTTCCGTGTGGACACAGCACACCATCCAATCCAAGCATACAACAAACAATGGTGAGCTTTCTTGCTCATGGGGTGAATAAGGTTTAGACTTTACTCGTGTATAGTGCTTTGAGATGATTAATGTTATGATTTGCCGCTGTACAAATAAATTTAATTGAACTGAGTTACAGCTTTAAGAGTTGTAATAAACCTCAAATGTTCCATGGCAGATATATCCAGTGTTTGTACATCACCATAGTCCAACACAGACGTAAAGGTGGCAGTAACAAGTCTCCTTTTGATCTTGAAGGAAAGAATTGAATCTAAAATAAAAACCAACAACTCCAGTTTTTTTCACCAGTTGCTGCATGTGAGGTTTAAAAGAGACAGAATCATCAATTACAATTCCTCGCTATTTATAAAGAGGTCGTCTCAATCTCAGAGCCTGAAAAATGATGATAAGTGGAAGGTTTAGTATATTTAGCGATGCCATCAGAGGTGTACGCTCTTGTAATCGCCTTTGTCTCTATGACCCACATTTGTCTTTGCGCATGAATGTTAGCAAGACATCTGAAGAAAGTCTAATGCAATTTTGATCGAACTTGCATTGTAAAAATTATCAAGGTGGTTCGACTTAAAAACGTAAGTTCAATTGCTGCCTTAAAAATGTGAATAAACTCAACTTTTCACTCAAAACTCAAGTTAAATTGATACATTGAAATTTTCATTTCACTGAACCAACTCACAAACCTGAGTTTGCATGATGATAACTCATGAAATTCAGTTGAAATTTTGTGATTCATTATGTTAAATGGAAATAAATTTAAGAAACAAACGACTGACTTATTGACCATATCCTTTTTTACAATGTGGCGGGTACATTGGGCCTATGAATAGGAAGAAGCGCTTTGAATTTGGTTCAGATCAGTCAACAAACAAGGTCAAAGGTCAAATTTCCAGCCTCATGCTAATATATAGGAAAATGGGCATTTTTATGGAAATGAACCATTATGACAGCGTAGCTCTAAAAAGAGATCATATTATATACCTTTTTAAAAAAGGAAATTATAGGAATTTATAGGAAATTTTTGATAGGAAAATGACTAACTTTATGGTAATGATTTCAGATTTTTTATTATCGAACTCGACTGTTTAAAAGCCCATGTAACATTTTCGCTGTATGCCTGACACTTTAAATTTGGGTGTGGCAGATATACGTCATATATTTTGCAGCCCTTACTGGTTTCTTTTACATGTCTAGTGAGTGAATCAGATCACACCCATCTTGTTTATTTCATTGTTTATATTGGAGCTTTTCAGTCGATGCCCTCTCCACAATCTTTCATGCTGCAGGCAGTGCTGTAATTTTGCACTCCTTCACACACCTCTTCCCTTCATCTCTCCTAATGCTTCCAGTTGTGCATCATGCTGGTGGCTCGGCTCAAAGCCAGGCTGAATCACCACGATGGTGTCGGTGCTCAGCTCAGAACCAACAATCTGAATCCAAGCACAGTACAGCCTCTTTTTTCTCAATCTCCTTCTTTCCCTCCTTTTCCTTTTGCTTCCAGCGTGACTCTTCTGTTTCTTGTCTGTATCTCACGCTGCCTATTTTCAGTCTCTGCAGACTAAGATATTCAGCCTTTCATGTGAGACTCAATCCTCACATCCGCTTCCTTCACTAGCTCTCACCTTTTTTCATCCTTGACCTCTAAAGCTGACTTCTGCTTCCAAAACAGTGCGCTCAAAGCATGAGGCCACACACACGTTTAGAATTTATGAATAAATCTGGCTCGTGATCACTATCTGGATCAATTTCTGCCCACTTCAGATTTCTGCAGTCTTTTATTTTACAGCATTCCTTTGCAAAATCAGAGCATAATAATTAACTATTTATTTCACATTTAATATTTAGCTTGCTGTGTCTGGTAGTGCAACTGGTTAATATAAACACATCAGTTCAGACCAACATCAATCTGAGACCTTACATAAACATGGGCATAAATTTGAAAAAGGTAAAAGGGGAATTTTGACAATTTTCAATCTTTTAAATGTTTCGGGGTTCATCTTTTCACTCGGGACAAAAACTAATGTAATCGGTGCAATATTTATTAAGAACGCAACCGCCGCCGTGGGCTAAGCGCCTACATAATATTAGTGTGTAGGGCAAGTGAAAAACACTTTCAGTAAACCACTTCTTGTCACCAATGAACAGGTGAAATTGTCATTAGAAGTGCCTGGTAGCACAGAGAGTGTTCCTACAGAGGTAAACTTGCACATGTTTACCTCACTAAATGTAAAGTGGCTTTTTAAAATGACTGATTATACAGTTAGCCGCTTACCTTAGCCTCGAGTCCATTCGGCGGCACTGTACGTAATGCAGTCATTACAAGTCGATTACTGATGAGGAGCTAGACAAAGTTGATTGTATGGCCTGTAAATTCACAACATTTAGCCGGTTAGCTCGTCACAGTGTTTATGCTTTGAATCAATATTGCGCTGTTTAAGTTAGTTTTTGTCCCGAGTGAAAATATGAACTCCAAAACATCTTAAAAACAGAGCTCAGGTTGAAAAATGTTGGTGTTCCTGTTTAACCTTTTTCCTATTTACACCCATGTTGATATGAGGTTTCAGATTGCTGTTGATGTAAATTGATGTCTTTATGTTAACTAGTTGCTCTGTTAGACACAGGATGCTAAATATTAAATGAGAAATAAATAAATAAGGTGTCACACCGGTCTTGCCCACACTCCAACTCTTGGCCGGGAGTTAGGTGGAGTTAAGCACTACCAAGATAGTGACATATAGGACCATCCCATTTGAGTAGGTGGCTCAGTGGGTAAGGAGTTGGGCTACCAATATGTAGACCTGGATTTGACTCACGGTCACGCTACCTGTCTATATCCTTGGACAAGAAATTTAATCTTCATTGTCATTGTAAATGGGTACTGGCCTTTGCTGGTGACGTAACCTGCGTCGGACTGTAGTCCCGTCCAGGGGGAGTCTTAAACTCTCATCCACTTCACGCTATGGAATCTGGAGATAAGCACTGACACCAACAGGCCTCAGGGCCTATATAGGACTTACTTGTACTTCATTTGAGCATCGGACCTGCTCTTCAGAAAACCTATGAGTGACGTTACGGAGGGTTTGTCCATTATATATTCAGTCAATGGTTAATCTTTACATCTCTAATGTACACTACCTTGCAAAAGTATTCGTCCCCTTAGGCTTTTTCACATTTTAAATTCTTTACGGAATTTTGAGAAAAAAAAATCAGGCATCTCTACATTAAAATTTCCAAAATTATCCTCTTTGAACTCAAACTGAAAAGAAATCTTGACTACTTGATATAAATTAAATAAAAATATCTAAGCCAAAATGATGGGTTGCATAAGTATTCACCCCCTTTAGTATAACACAAGTAAATCACCACTTTTAGAGCCAGTTTTCTTTAGACAACTCAGGGGATGAATACATGAAAATTTCCAAGTTACTGAATTTGTCTTGGACTTCATTCACATTAATTATGAAGAAATACAAACCGTATGGCACTCCGTGGTAAATCTGTCTGGAGTAGGCAGTTGTCAAAAAACTGAGAAACTGTGCAAGAAGGACACATGTGAGGGAAGCCAACAAGACACCCATGACAGCTCTGATGAAGTTATAGGTTTCTCTGGCTGTGATTGGAGAAATTGTGCATAGTGCAACTTTTGTCTGTTGCGTCACCACTCACAGCTTCATAGTGGAGTGGAGCAGAAAAGCATTTTTACACAACAAAATAGATCAAAACTAGGCTGGCATCTCCCATGTGCCTTCTGGCAAACTATAGCTGAATTTTAAAGTCTTCTTTTTAAGAAAATCCTTCTCTGCTCCACTCCATTGTGCTGTTGTGTAACCGGTGATGCAAAATTCAAAACTTGCACTAACTTGGAAATGTCCATGTATACATCCCCTGACTTGTTTTAAGAAAACTGGCTGTAAAAGTGCTGATTTACTTGTGTTATTCTAAAGGGGGTGAATACTTCTGCAACCCATCATTTTGGCTTACATATTTTTATTTAATTTATATCAAGGTGTAGAGATTTGTTTTCAGTTTGAGTTCAAAGAGGATAATTTTACAAATTTTAATATAGAGAAGCCCAATTTTTTTTATTTTTTCAAAATGCCATAAAGAATTAAAAATATGTAAAAGCCTAAGGGGATGAATACTTTTGCAAGGCACTGTAAGTGGACTCTCTTTGAAAATGCCATGTCCCGCTCGCCCCCTCTCCCCCAAGTTGAAATGGGCTGGAATAGCCTCTGCTTACCAGCAGCCCTCAAAGAAATCTGAGCTCTGCTCCGGACGCCGCTGTAATGGATGTTAACACTTCATGCTGGTTCTCGATTTGACTGACACCAACAACATTTCTTGCATGCTGTAATGAAAGAATCCCCTGCTGGAAACAAACCCTACTGTAATATTGAAAAGCTCCCTCTTTTGTTTCCACATAAGTATCTAAAGAGATGAAACGATACCCTGACAGGAACTGCAATTACGATCCACAAAACCAAAGTAAAAGGATAAATGTGTAAGAGTCAACTCTGTGCACAGGCGCTGCTTCACTAAAGCACCGAGCTGGAAATCGATAGAAATCATATCGCCTCGTTCAGCATGCCAGCTGCATAAATACACTGATGATTTATTTGGCTCGAGCCAGTCTTGCAGTGAGTTGAGTTGGTGTTGGCCGCTTTCAGTTTCAAGTATTAATGAGACAATCAATCACATATCAGTTCAGACAGTGTGCAGTGCAAGTAAGAAATTAATTGATAAACATATAAAACTTCCATGAAAGTGTTTGGACCATCAATTCTATTTAATTATGGCAATATTTTCTTTTTTGGACAGGTGAAGCTTTGCAGCAGAAGGGCAGCGTGGTGGCCTAGCGGTTAGTGCGACTGCTTTCAGTACGGAAGGTTCCCGGTTCGAACCCCTGCCCGTTCTCCATGTAATGTAGAGTTGCGTCAGGACGGGCATCTAGCGTAAAACTTGTGCCAAATCTACATGTGGGATCTGCTGTGGCGACCCTAAAGTTGAAATTGGGAGAAGCTGAAAGTAGATTATTATAAGCTTTGAAGCAGAAAAAGTACCACAGTATAGGCTCAGCACTGATTATTACTACAGTTTACTCATAAATTGATACACTGACATTGAAATTCCTCCTCCTGTATGCCGCATATTTATAGAAGTGGATAAAAAAAATTCCAGCATCCACCAGCATCTGCCAGCCTTTTAATATCTGAGATTTGCTCTCCTCCAGTGAATTTCAACATCCTCCCCAACAAATATTTCATTACTTTGTACAGAGTGAATAATTGCACTTGGAGCCACATATTTCCTCTCCAAGACTTCTCAATGCCACTGTCCCCATATCCAGCTCATTAGTTGAAACATCTGGTCTCTCCTGTCACGTCAGTCCTGCTGAGTTTCTTCAGCCACTGCCTCTGAAACATGCACACGGAGGCAAAAAAAACTCACAGTCAATCATCCGCACGCCTGAACACACACAAATCTTCACTTAAGCTATCATCTAAAGAGGAGCGGTGGCATATTTCAGCTCCCCCTGACCGTGATCAGTTCTCCAAATGAAACGCTGCATTAGCCAGTGACACCTATGGAACTACCAGGTCCAGGTGAATCATTTGATCCAGATCATTTCAAGCTGATTTATAGAAGTGAAGATGCCGTTTTCCTCAAGATTGGGTATATCACCAAGGCGAAAGTCCCTGTTAAAAAAAAGGACAAAAAAAGGAAAAACTTTATATAGTTTTTTTTAATAGTTTTTGTCTTGATGAGCTATGGCACATGGTCTAAAATGCATACAGCAAATGCATTTGGGGTGTGCCCAACCCCTCTTTGTTATTCACAGAGCACATAATCTGTACGCAAAGTAATGTGCAGGGTGCAAAGCGGTTGTATTTACTCACTTAATTAGTCATGGGCATGTTTTGAGCATAACATAAAATAAACCAAACAGATTGTCTTGTGTCATCAACCTTTAAGACACAAGTGCGTCAGCATCTGGCGCATTGCTATTGAGATGGCGGGCTCAGATGTGAGAGGTTTTCTGGCTAGGCAGTGCTACTGTACACAAAGTGTCGAAGCGTGAGCGGATCGTTTACGGGAACAGAAGTCACACACCACAGCTCCCTGAGATCAAGCATGTGAGCGCCTCTTTCAGCAACAACTCCTCCACCTCCTCCTCCGAACACCCGATCCCTTCTATATCCCATAAGGCACAGACGGGCCCCTGCCCCCGCCCTCTTTCAGCTGGACTCTGTGATCAGTCATGTCTTGGTGCTATCCACCAGCCAAAAAGAAGAGGATGAAAACCAGTGTAAAAAAATACAGAACAAACAAGAGTTATTAAGGTTTTGTATTTTTCCATTTGTTTTTACTTTTATTTTGTTGTTAATTTTTGTTTTCAATTCAGTTTCATGATACTATGATGCACTAATGTGCATTTCTGTACAATTGAAGTGTATGTGCATCCTGAACCCACGTATGTGAGGTGTATCTGAATATTGCGCTGTGTAAATATGAGAAAAACTCTTTGCTTGACTTTAAACCAGGTTTTTGCTGGTGTATGGTGCAATGGCAAATGACTGACTACACCTAATTTTTAGATCAGCACACCCATGGGCACACAAATGAGTGCAATTATGCTTGCTACTTGCATGACGGGGGCACCGGGTTGTGAAAATGACAACTCAGTCCGTTATAGCCTAGCAATGACACTTACACTGTGCTGTGCACTGCTTTGCATGAGGTGGAAGATAGGGCCCTTTGACTTTACTCAACATAATAGTGTTAGCTTGGGCAACTTAGATTATTAAGTTATGTTACACGTTTTGTTTGATCAACTCAAAATCTTGATTCAAATTGACAAAAATTCGAAGTTCAAATGACTAAAAATTGCGAGAAATTTAGAAAATTAGAAACTTTTGTTTTAACTTAAATAAATTAGTGTCTGGGCTGTCTTAAAATTTTAAGATGACTGAACTTGAGAAGACAAGTTGTGGGCATTTTTTATAATGATTCAACTTGTTTTCTCAAGTTCAGTTACCGTAACTTAAAATTTGAAGGCAGCCTGAACACTAACTTTTAAATTTAAAAAAGTCTTTTTTACAGTGTATTTTCAAAGATGAAAAATAAACTTTGATGTTATTGTGCATGGACGTCGTTAGGCCTATTTTGGGGGGGTCTGAAGCCTGTCTGTTTTTGTATGGATTTTTCTGTTTGTTTCTGGCCATAAAAACAATTAACTCTTTTAAAATCTCCATAGTCGCTTTCGCCGTCACTTCATTGGAATCTCTGAGGATCGTTGTGCAGAAAGTTCTGCCTGTGGATAATTGACTGACTGACTGACAGTAGCCAAGGTTTGCCAGTTTGCACTGTGTCTACTTTCGGCTTCTCCCAATTTCAACTTTGGGGTCGCCACAGCAGATCCCACATGGATCTGCATGTAGATTTGGCACTAGTTTTACGCCAGATGCCCTTCCTGACGCAATTCCACATTACATGGAGAATGGGCAGGGGTGGGGTTTGAATTTCCAAATAAAAGCATTTTCTTTTTCAAAAACTAGATTTGGTCTTGAGAAAGTATTTTTCCAAAATTATGTCTTCAAAAAACAGGAGGTTCGTCTTATAATCAGTGCCATCTTATATTCGGGCCAATACAGTATAATTATAATTTCTAGAATTCAGGCCTGGAGCTGAATCCGGGTGATCTCAGAAGAGTCCCACACCATGGTGACATCCTACTTTGTAGAAACCCCTCATGTCAGGAACAGCAATAGCAGAGAGACAACAGTAAACACGAACACAGGACAAGTCTTCGTGCCTTCTTCCTGTCCTTAGGCTGGTATCTCATTAACCGGGTCAATTGAGTCCTACCACATTTGATTGATATAAAAATCACACACGAATCATGGATCTAGACGTCTATTTACCCGGGTCAATTGAGTCCTACCACATTTGATTGATATAAAAATCACACACGAATCATGGATCTAGACGTCTATTTAACCGGGTCAATTGAGTCCTACCACATTTGATTGATATATAATCAATAAACGGCACCATTCAAACATCTTACATCTCACTCGGCAGAGAAACGAACCGCACCTAACTCATGACCGCTAGAGGATCCAAACCAAAACGTACCCGACTGCTAACCTTAACCGTAACCGACCGTAACTCATAACCGGATCCCTGCTTGCGGGTAGCTCGTGGCTTCACTCGTGGATCCCTGCTTGCTCGCAGTCTCGCACAAGCTTGTAGCCTAGACTGAGTGAA